>QMIH01002826.1:2286-13914 GCA_003987875.1 Clarias batrachus
TATATATACAGTATATGTTACAATAATGTTCGTTAGGGAATTTTATTTCTCCATTCAAGCTATTTATTTATTTATTTATTTACATACAGTAAAGGCATTTAAAAATGACCAAGTTCAGTAAGCTTAATTCTCTAGACAACAGGACAATGAGGTCTGCTGGAAGTTCCAGTCATTTACCTAAATCCTGCATGTGAATCAAGCGCTAAGCATGGGGATGTGTAAATCCAATGCGTATGCAAAAACAATCTTTTATGTACATATTTTTTTTCTGGGTTGTAGTATGCCGTTATATTCCCGCCACATTGCTGAGCAGACATTTTTGACATTTTGATGGCAGACAAAGCGTGCCGTGTCTACTCTATCCGCTCAATGTGTTTTCCGCGTGCATGCACATCTCTTTTCTGTGTGCGCTTCACAGCCTAGACCTGACCAACTGAAGCAATTCCAGATCATAACAGAGCAATTGTTTAAAATACATATTAATAAAAGTTCTAAACCTGATGTCTAAAACTGATCTTCACAGTACCTAAACTGACTCTTTGCAAGCTTCTGTAGCTCAGTTTTACAAACACCAGTGGCAATGATACAGTCATCAATCTAACCGCAGTGTCTGATCCCACACACTGCTAGTCAAAACATCTTATTAGCCACATAATCCCAGCAGTGTCTTTATGCTCAGCATTGGCTTGGTGATTAAGGCTTTGGGTTATTTATCGGAAAGTCATGAAATGCAAAACATTTAGTCCCTAAAAAGTCCGGCTTAATTGTGCCATGCTTCTATCCCAGATAGCACACTGTGAAAGGGCCAACAGTGCGCCAACAGCAGTGCATACTGTATGTTGGGCCATTGTTGCCATCAATGGTTGGCCCAATGTCATTTTGTCTAATGGCCCAAAGGTTGCTCATTGGTGGGGCCAAAGGTTGGTTGGCCCAACTATGGAACAATGTTGGTTTAGTAGGTAATGGCAAAGTTGGAAATTGGAAATAAATTAGACTATTTTCATCATCGCCAATAATAAGCAAACACATTTATATCTTCAGAAATGTATTTATTAATTTTATTTGTGATACAATTATTACAAACTAAGAAAATATACTGCACTGATTATGATGATAAACTACAAAACAAACACCTAGTACAACCACGTTTTCTCTCAGCAAGGTGGATAAAAAATAAATGCATACAAACAATGCACTCATTGTCTCAGACTGTCCTTTATATCGCGGCTCTGCATCTTCCTCATCATCATCAACATCTCCATCAGCTTGGTAATCTTAGCTCAGCTGTTCTTTATCATCATCTTCCTCATAAACATTTCAGCATCTTTGGAGAACCGTGACTCTAATCTGTGTAAATATATCAGAAATTTGAGCATTGTACTGTTACGATATTGAGTTTATTTATTTATTTATTTGTTTATTAATTTATTTATTTTTTGCTTTGTCTCTGCTGGTGGTAGGGTGAGGGGGTATATTTTTCCTTGTTTTTGCAGGTCCCACCCTCATCAATGTGCCTGCAATCTATTGGTTTCTACCCTGCCTGTCCTTTGTTGGTTCCGCCTCCTGCCAGATGATTGGGTATCCAGGAGACCCAGAGGCCTACTTAAGGTCTACAGACCACAGTGCTATAGACTGTGTTTTGCTTACTGTTTATTTCATAATTGAGTATAAATAGTTATTCTGTCTATGACCCCCTTGCTATACGTTTAGATTTTCCCATTTTGATGATTGCTTGATTTTTGTTTGCCTATTTCGTCTATGACCTTTTGCTTGTTTTTCCTACGTTTTTGTGTTTTCCCTTCTTTGTTTGTTATTTTGGATTGTAAATTCTTTTTGTATATATTTGTATTTACTTTTTTATTTAGTGGCCTAGTAAGGAGTCGATGCCATTTTGTTTATACCTAGTTTTTCTACCTGGTTTATGGTTAGAAAGGGAGTAAGGGAAGTATATTATATTTGTGTTTCTTTTCTTTGGTGAAGGTTAGATATTTCCACTTCGGTATTGGTTAGAGGGAATTTTTGTTTATTATTTTGGCCTTGTCGGCGTCTGATGCTCACTGCCACTTTGGGATTTTTACTTGTTCTCGTTTTTAAAATGAACACTAAGCAAAGGCACTTTTGGTCTCACCCCTTAATTAAAATGAAAATGTACAGCAAAATGTGTTTTTCAAAATATTCCATTTTCAACCGGCAAAATTTTGCACATTTGGCTCAATTCAGTTCAACAGCACACTCCAGATTAAATAAAATAAAGACAGCAACTCAAACAGTAAATAACCTAGCAAAAATGGTCAAATAATATGTTTCACATGCCGACTATTTTAGTACATATATTTGACAACAGAATAAACATAAAATTCACAGCCTTAAGACAAAACAATATGTACTGTATATTAGCCCTTTAACATTTCTGGCACTTACTATTGCAATAACCCCTACGGTTCTAATCTCGCTATGGATTTGTATGCTACTGCATAATAGTGCATAGCTAAACATCTTTCTTACCACATTAGAGCAAAAAAACTAACTGTGTGCTTTTCATTTTACCACCACCTATTCTCAAAACTCTTATGTCTTACTTAAGGGAATTTATATCTTGGAGGAACATTTGGAGAAATATTAACTCACCTTTAGGTAGGAGCAAAGAGGTACAAAACTTTAGCTTTTGTTTAGCTTGACTTAATCAGCAGCACCTGGCCATTTTCCTTATTCACGTACAGTATGTAGAGCACCAACTGAGCTTTCATAATGTGGCTGATGTAAATATATAAAATTCATGTGCAACTTTTAAACCTATGTCAAACTGCACATACAAAAAAATTAAATCTCAAACTCTAGCAGAAAAAGGAGAATAAACAAACCTGACAGTCCTGTTTCTGGGGGGTAAAGTGACTGATGTGGCTCACTTTTCTTTCAGCAGAGCCTGTTTCACTGAATAATTTATGACTTTTTATGACTATGTAAGACCTTTGACACCTGGATCAGGTAACACCAGATTTCAGTCACAAACAACATGCATTTCACTTTGCATTTTCATTTCCCCTTTGATCAAAAACTGCTAATATGAGCCGATACGAGCAGCTTTGTTTCAGTCATAATATACACAGGTCACAAACAGGGGAAGCTTTTGCAAAGTAGACAATGTAAAATTAGAACCTCAGAAAAACAACATGGCACAAATACATTCTTGCATGAATAAACACTGCCACTTTTGAAGTGAAATTATTCAACGCTGTACAGAAACAGCAATAAAACATGATGATTATTATTATTATTATGATTATTATTATTATTATGCTTTTTTGCTGATTGTGTCCAGCATTGAATAATTATATGAAACTTAAGCGCTCTGTGTGGATTCATGCCACAAATCATTTTCTCAAGGAAAGGAAAGATTCTTACATGCATATAAGAATATTTACATTATTTTTTTTTTCCACCAATTTTTTTTAAACATTAAAAATAATATAATTGTCAGAAAAGGTGAATGGATGGACTCTACATGCCTGTTTCCCACCGTGAAGCATGGAGGAGGAGGTGTGATGGTGTGGGGGTGCTTTGCTGGTGACACTGTTGGGGATTTATTCAAAATTGAAAGCATACTGAACCAGCATGGCTACCACAGCATCTTGCAGCGGCATGATATTCCATCCGGTTTGCATTTAGTTGGACCATCATTTATTTTTCAACAGGACAATGACCCTAAACCCACCTCTAGGCTGTGTAACGGCTATTTGACCGAGAAGGAGAGTGATGGGGTGCTGCCCCAGATGACCTGGCCTCCACAGTCACCGAACCTGAACCCTATCGAGATGGTTTTGGATGAGCTGGACCGCAGAGTGAAGGCAAAAGGGCCAACAAGTGCTAAGCATCTCTGGGAAATCCTTCAAGCCTGTTGGAAGACCATTTCAGGTGACTACCTCTTGAAGCTCATCAAGAGAATGCCAAGAGTGTGCAAAACAGTAATCAAAGCAAAAGGTGGCTACTTTGAAGAATCTAGAATATTTTCAGTTGTTTCATACTTTTTTGTTATGTATATAATTCCGCATGTGTTAATTCATAGTTTTGATGCCTTCAGGGTAAATCTACAATTTTCATAGTCATGAAAATAAAGTAAACTCTTTGAATGTAGAAGATGTGTCCAAACTTTTGGTCTATACTGTATGTAAACAACTCTGATCAGATGTAAACAAATGCTCATTGCTGCGCTGTTTGGGGGAGTGATGTGCTGATGATGTTTGGTCTGCTTTTCTGCTCTCTGTGATCTTCAATTGGGAATTGTCAAGAGGTATTACATATTCATGAAACATTGTGGATTAATCAGTGAAACAGAGACACAGTCACATCAGTCACTTTACCCCAATTAAAAGATCTTTTCTTTCTGCATGTTATAAAATAGTTGAAACATAACAGATATACAAACCGAACAAACAGTGTGCACTGAATACTAAACCTAAAATGAGTGCAATGATATATAAACTGAGATTCGTGTTTCTTAGCTCCATCTCCATGAAAATTATTTAATCAGAAAAAGGCGCACCCGTGAGAGGTTGCACGCAGACTACTGAGGTTCTACGGATTCTAAAATTTGGCATTGTTACCAAATTTTTAAACCCTTGAATGAAAGAGACAGAAAATGTCCTTATCATAACTAGTGTTGTTTTGGTTTTAAATACTCCGTACACAACCCATGATTGTTGTGCTATTTTACAAATAGAATACTTTTCTTTGGTTTATTTGATTTCATTGTTATTATATATTCTATAAAAATACCAAAGAAAATGGTTGTGTGTAGAGTGATGAAAAAACAATACAACGCATGTTATAAGGAAAATCTAAATTTCTTCCATTCCAGGAATAAAAAACAATAACATCGTACTATAGAATCTAGAATAGAGATTTCATTGTAAAGCATTGTGAGAAAACCAGGGGAACAGGTCCTGAACTCAATTTCCCAGCATGCATCACAGACCATAAACATGGCCGCCAGAAACTACAACACCCAATATGCATGCACACGGTCTGGTTAACAGGAGTTCTGATTGAACTGACTTGTTTCTCACAGGTGAAAGACCAACAACAATTTATTCATTTAATCATTTTCGAGTTAGGCTACTCAGTAATGCAAGTAAATAACGATTAATATGAATGAGTACAACAAACTCAAAAACTGATAGTTCTGTTTACTGGAAACATCATTACTTGTAACTGATTACCTCAAATTTTTTTGATTTTGACAACTTTTTGGGGGGTACAGTGTGGTAGTCTTTGGGTAGCCTGTTTATTCCTACATTATGTCGCAGATGAGATAAGGTTATCAAGATGGTGCCACTCGGACTAGGAGAGGAGTTCTGAAAGGTGATAGATTGATAGATCACTTTTGGATAGCCTGTGCACTCCTACATTATATACTAGATTGGTAACCAAGCCTTATATGAGCTCCTGTGATGGCATCATTAAGTGAACCTGTTGCACACCTAAAGCAATATAATATCCAATTTACAATTTTTAACCTTGACATTATTTACTTAACCAGCGTTTGGCCAACTTATCTTTGGCCTCACCAATAGGCCAACAGTGGGGCAACAGACAAAAATACATTGGGCCAACCGCTGATGCCAACATTGGTCCAACAAAGTGGTGCTATCTGGAATGTAATCTTGTCAGCTGAATCAGTAAAATGTAAATGCATTGCATATGGAAGCAGTGAAAGGATATACATCATGCCTGGAATGTGTTTTTTTTTTGTATCCATTACATTTACATGCCTTTTGGCAATCAGGGACTAAGCACACAGCCCCAGTTCTCAGAGTTGTTGTGCTGTAGGTGCAGTTCCCGATCCGCACTGACTGAGGCCTTACTGTCAAGTGTCAAGTGTTCAGGCCCAACCAGACTTCCCAATCAGGTGTTGCGGGTTTATAGTGTTGAATGTTGAACTGAAATCTATGTACAGCATTCAAACGTAGGTGCCCTTCTTGTCTAGGTGTGTGAGTGTGGTGGAGATGGCGTTGTCTGTGTAGGGCGTTGACATGCACCTGGGATGTTTGTGTAAACAAGATCCAGTGTGTTTTCCCCTCACTTTGCAAAGTCCACATACTGATAGAATTTAGGAAGCACTGACTTGAGATTTGCATGGTTGAAATCTCCAGCAATAATACACAGTCCACTGATCTTTGCATACAGTTCACATACAGTAGCACTTCCTTAGCATTAGCACTAGGAATGTACACTCTGATAATGAAAAATGTGGTAAAATTCCCACGGTAAATAAAAGGTCTATGTCTAATAGTCACAAACTCCACCAGCAATGGCTAGAAACTAACACTTTAAATGGCTTAGTCCCCACTTATCTTGTCAACTTGCTTGTCCCCTACAGTCGTGGCCAAAAGTTTTGAGAATTACATAAATATTGAAAATTGGAAAAGTTGCTGCTTAAGTTTTTATAATAGCAATTTGCATATACTCCAGAATGTTATGAAGAGTGATCAGATGAATTGCATAGTCCTTTTTTGCCATGAAAATTAACTTAATCCCCAAAAAAACTTTCCACTGCATTTCATTGCTATCATTAAAGGAGCTGCTGAGATCATTTCAGTAATCGTCTTGTTAACTCGGGTGAGAATGTTGATGAGCACAAGGCTGGAGATCATTATGTCAGGCTGATTGGGTTAGAATGGCAGACTTGACATGTTAAAAGGAGGGTGATGCTTGAAATCATTGTTCTTTCATTGTTATCCATGGTGACCTGCAAAGAAACGCATGCAGCCATCATTGCGTTGCATAAAAATGGCTTCACAGGCAAGGATATTGTGGCTACTAAGATTACACCTAAATCAACAATTTATAGGATCATCAAGAACTTCAAGGAAAGAGGTTTAATTCTTGTTAAGAAGGCTTCAGGGCGTCCAAGAAAGTCCAGCAAGCGCCAGGATCGTCTCCTAAAGGCAAAAGTGATAACTAAGTGGCTCGGGGACCAAAAACGTTGAAATTTTGGGTCCATGGCCTGAAAACTCCCCAGATTTTAATCTCATTGAGTCAATCCTCAAGAGGTGGGTGGACAAACAAAAACCCTCTAATTCTGACAAACTCCAAGAAGTGATTATGAAAGAATGGGTTGCTATCAGTCAGGATTTGGCCCAGAAGTTGATTGAGAGCAGCGCAGTCGAATTGCAGAGGTCCTGAAAAAGAAGGGCCAACACTGCAAATACTGACTCTTTGCATAAATATCATGTAATTGTCGATAAAAGCCTTTGAAACATATAAAGTGCTTGTAATTATATTTCAGTACATCGCAGAAACAACTGAAACAAAGATCTAAAAGCAGTTTAGCAGGAAACTTTGTGAAAACGAATATTTGTGTCATTCTTAAAACTTTTGGCCACGACTGTACATCCCGACTCGCTCACATCAATCTTCCGATTCTGGCTTTTTTGCGGTCCCTTGGTACCGACTCTCTTCAATGGGGGGGTTGATCATTTAGTGTTATTGCACCCAAACTTTGGAGTTCTCTACCACACTCTTTCTGTTCTGTTAATAATATCTCAGTATTTAAATCTTTACTCAAATCTTTACTCTTTACTCACTTGTTCTCTGAATATTATACGGCTGATTCGTTAAACTGAACTCCTTTGGCTCAATCCACTTGTCCTCTGCACGTCTGTCTTTTAGGTCTTGTTTTGTCTTTCTCCTGCGGTGTTGCTATCAGTGTGTGAGGAGTGGGAGAAGAGGGTTGCATTGACAATCCATCACAATGGGCAGCACATTGAACACATTTTATAAGTGGTCAGAAACTTGTAAATAACTCATGAAATAATAAAGTTACATTAAAACCAAGCACACCATTGTTTGTCTTGTGAAATTCCCAATAAGTTTGATGTGTCACATGACCCTCTTCCTATTGAAAAAACAAAAGTTGGATCCAGCATGGTCGACTTCCAAATGGCCACCATGGTCACCACTCATCTTGAAAACTTTGCCCCCAAGGTCACATATACTAATGTGCCACAAACAGGACGTTAATATCACCAACCATTCCCATTTTATTAAGGTGTATCCATATAAATGGCCCACCCTGTATTATATTTAGTCAATAAATTACTATTGTTACATAGACTGGTAACCTGTATAAAAAGGCACAATAATAATTTTTCCATACATCTTGTAAATTAATGATATTGTTTATTCATGGGTTATTCACACTTAAATATTATATGTTTTGTAATGGTATCAGTTTTTGAACCAATAAAGAGTCAATATTTAGTTTCTGGAGTAACAGGTGTTTGAGGGGCTTATGCTACCAAGGTAGCACATACTGTAGAGGAAGTTTTAAGTAAACAGAACTATACATTTTTGAGATTGTTGAACTTGTGCAAATAAAAAAAAAAAAATTGCAGACCATCCAGCCCAGGAATCAAACCCAGGCCTTCCCCATGGCAGGTGAAACACTTACCACTGCACCACAAGTGCTCTATAGATATTACATTGGTGGAAGTTTTACTTAAGTTATTGTTACTTAAGTACTTCCGATTACATAAAATATCAAATTTGTTCAGCTAACTTGAAAAGTGTCATTTCTATAAACTCATAAATGCCAAAAAATTCTGAATATTCAGAAAGGTCTATTAATTTGACCTAATTGCAATTATTTAAGTTAACAGTACTCAATGTGTTTAATTACTTTGAGCATTAGAGTTTACAGTGTAGGTGAAATTGTGCGTTGTGATGGAGTTTCATCAAGAGTTCCCTTAACTGACATTCCCTGAAAGCAGGAGGGAGCAAACTTTAAAGCACACTATGAAAACAGTCTTTTAAAAATATTAAAATATGCAATTTTAACCCAGCTTGACTTTAGTGTCTGTAAAAATTCAATCTTTTGTTATCTAACTTTATTTGGTAGTGATTGTGACAATTTTTAGCCAACTGTGTTGTCCACTAGAGGCCACTATTGCTTAAAAAATACAGTCTTGTCTAACATGGAAGGAAATAAACAGTACATATCTCATGTATAATACAAAAATCTTTTTTGAAATCTATTATAAAATATTTTAACTATCTATATGGGAATAATGTGCTTCAAGATGCATTTTGCTGTTCAACACACAATTAAACTGTAGTTCACTCCTTTTTTGAAACATTTTTACACTTATAAAATATTGTGTAAATATAAAAGTTGTAAAATCATTTAAATCTACCTTATAAATGAGTAAAAGTCAATAAACAAATAAAGTAGACCTGAATAACATTGCACTACAGTACAATAAGGTATAAAAATGAATAAATGTAATACAAGTTACAAATTACAAACAAAGCTACAGTATACACATTAACATTTTAATTCAACATTTATTTGCCAAATTTGAAAGGCATGTACAGTAGTCTGAACTCAAATGGGACTACATGCAAATGACATGTGTAACAAGATCATAAAACAGTAAGCTGAATTTAACTTATTAGAAAACAATACATGCCACAGACATTACACACTTAATATGTGGAAAGTATTCTTCTGTTGGGATCTAATGAGTCACACATTTTACATCTGCAAGACTGCACACCTTCACACCCTACAGTTTCCTGCAAACTGGAACCTATACAAATTTGATAGGTACAAATTGCTCCTCCGGTAAAAAAAAAAAAAAAAAGCAATATTACTCTATAATTCTTGAGAACTGACTCCTTTGATGAGGCGACAAATGTTGAACAGCATACAATACCATCCCATAAGCTGGCACCTAAAAAGGAATGATGGTTACTATAAGTTTAAGTGTGACTGTTACTGTAAACACTACTAGACTAGTAAAATGGTATCTATGGTAAATATGGTACTACATATTTTTTGGACCAATATTTATCATTATGCAGAGAAATAAAGTGAGCTTTTACTCTTAGAACTGTGTTCTGTTATTCTGCACAATGAAAAGTCCCACTGTGACTTAAATCCCCATTGTATAAAATGTCAACCATTTTTACTCATTAATGTCAACTATATCTATTTCCAACTATAGTTAATGGAAAATCTAAAATAAAAAAAATGAAAAAATGGAATATCATGAAAAAGTTATTTTTCCTGATCTGTGCAGTCTCACATGAGTTCATTCCCAGGACCAAACCACAGTCAAGGGGACAAAATAAAACATGCCGGGTGTGATTTACCTTGTAGCTTACCAAAGCTTCATTTACTCACTCATCATCTATAATGCATAATCCTGTATTCAGGGTCACGGGGGGCCTGGAGCCTATCCCAGGAGGCTTAGGGCACATGGCAGGGTACACCCTGGACAGGGTGCCAATCCATCGCAGGGCACACACACTCACTCATTCACACACTATGGGCAATTTGGGAACGCCAATTAGCCTAACCTACATGCATTTGAAATGTGGGAGGAAACCGGAGTACCCGGAGGAAACCCACCAAGCACGGGGAGAACATGCAAACTCCATGCACACAGAGACGGGAAATGAACCCAGACCCTGGAAGTGCAAGGAGACAGTGCTAACCACCACACCACCGTGCCGACCCTTACCAAAGCTTATTAAAAAATATTTTTATTTAAATAATATATTTTTTAATAATATATTTAAATAATATTTTATTTTTATTACAAAACAATAATAATAAAAAACCTTTATGTGGCTGTGCTACAAGCACTGTAACTCAGCTCGTCTTTATCGTCATCTTCCTATTCAACATTACAGCATTTTTGGAGACCTATGGCTCTAGCCTGTGTAAATATATCAATAATTTGAGCATTGTACATTAAAATGTACTTCAAAATATGTTCTTCAAAATATTCCGTTTCAGCCAGCAAAATGATGAGAAAAACAAACATTTTCCACATTTGTCTCAACTCAGTTCAACAACAGTTTTACAGCACACATTTTATTTCCAGATAAAACAAAAATAAAAACAGCAGTTCAAACAGTATTATTCTATATATCTATCTAACCCCTTTGTTCTATTATTTAACGAATCCTTATCCCTGTGTCGTGCAGTTATTTATCTGTACTTGTCTGAAGGTCTGAAATATTCCATATTTGGCATACATTTATCTTTTAATAGAATTTACATTTGAGGTGAAAGAATTGATTAAATAATCGTATGTTTATCCCTCTACATTTGTCCAACCCTGGGTTTAGACTCTCACTATTGATTTAAGTCTAAATATTTTAGGCAAACTAACATTTCATGGCAGTCGTGCTGAACTACTCGAAAAAGCTATAAGCATTTAAATGTCACAAGTCATGCTTGGTTTTCTTGCGAAAGATCTGTCCAGCTGACTCCACCCTCCAGTTCACAGTAGTGTTCTCCAACATGCCATTCTCATCCAGTTTTTGTTTGATCTAAAATACAGAGACAAGATTTAGATCTTAAGAATAGATGGTCAACTTGTATATGTAGCACAAAGAGTACAAAAAAGATTTTTGAAAGAAAAATAATAAGACAAGCAGGACGGAACTAACCATGGCGTTATAACACGTAATGTACGAAATGTCTAATTCATTAATTCAAAAATATTCTGACTCACTAGATCTATAATGGACTGCAGGGGAGGATCAAACACACCTCCAATAGACATTAGCTGCAGTTTCAATATCTGACCCCTCATTGGTGAGTCTGTGGAAGCCATG
>QMIH01002826.1:18078-44494 GCA_003987875.1 Clarias batrachus
GGTTGAAACACCCTCACATACACAGGCTGAAACACACTCACCCATACAGGCTGAAGCCCATTCACTCACAGGTTGAAACACCCTCACATACACAGGCTGAAACACACTCACAAAGMCTGGAACACACAGACAACTTTCATATCAMAATAGAGCCTTCAGAACATAACTTCAAACCCAACCAAAATAAAACACTAAACTAAACCACAAAATGCCCTCATAACATAATTAATGCTCGACTCAGTTTCCCAGAACAACCAGCTATTTATACTTACTCTAATGAGCATCCCCGGTTCAGGTGAGCTTAATCACCTGACCGAGGTGCCTTCTGGGAAACTGAGTCTACAAACAGAACTACAAAAACTAAACTCACTTGTCCGCAGTGCCCTCTAGGGGCAGTCCCTTACATTATACAATACCATAAAATTAAATATAAATGAATAAAAATGTATCGGTAATAACAATTTAGAATTTTCAGAAGTATATGGGGGAAAAGATTTTATGAAAATACTCTTACCAGCGAAACACAGGATGAGTAAAAGATCCAGCTTCATGATGGATTCGTAGCTGGGGAGTGAAAAAAAAATCCTAAATAAAAGCATGAAGTCAATCATTTGTGCATTTTTCTAAACTATTGATGAGGTTTTACATCATTACATTTATTATAGAAGAAAGCATGTATGAGCTTAGAGAAGCAGAAAACTTAGAATCAGTTTAATAGATTTAGTTACAAAGCAACTAATTATTATAATTTGATCGTTCTGGAAGAACATTTGTAATAAATTTACAATACCAGTTAAGTGTCATTATTTATTTAAATAATCGTTAAATGAAAACTAAATAGAGCTTTCAACCTTATAATGTTTATATAATAACAATAAATGTTTATAAATTAAACTACATTTCCAACACAAGTTAATTTCTTTGAAGTATTTAATATTAAAACATACCGTTAATATGAAAATCCTAAGGCCGAGGGCTTGGTTTAAGATTATCACTCCTTCCAGACACCTCTAAAAGGTTTGGACGTTTACTTCACCTTTCGTCATCTTAATCTTGGAAAGATTGCACGAGTGACATTGCAGACTGATTTACATTTTGTTTTCTTCTTTCCTCACACTCAAGAATCCTTATTTTAATAAAGCCAAATGCTTCTGTATTGTTCTTGGATTTCAGCACAGGAAGGGAGAGAGTTTATTTAATGACCTTTAATGCTGAACTACATGCAATTTATGATATTGATATTGTGTATGCTTCATGATATTTTGGTTGAAGGATAACGCCGAAGGATAACGTGTTATCAACCTAACGGAAGAGATGCATCTGTCTGTGGGAACTGTTCATGCCAACATCACTTTCTTATTACTGGAACTCAGCTGGAAGTAATCACCACTTGCCCCATACAATCCTGACCTCACTTCAAGCCATTTCCACCTGTTTGGGCCATTAAATGAGTTCCTGGGAGGCCAGTGTTTTTTCAGTCTCAGGTGTTTTTCAGGTATGTATGTAAGTATGTATGTATGTATATNTATATATATTTTAGTATATCTTCTCAAAGGACAATACTATAAAAATGAAACTTGGATATATTTTAGAGTAGTCAATATCCAGCTTGTATAACAGTATAGATTTGCTGTCCTCTGAAAATAACTCAACATACAGTTATTATTGTCAAAATAGCTTTCAACAAGTGATAATAGCTAAGGCAAAGTAACATGTCCTATTGATCATGTACATGTGTTTGTCAGTGGCTAAATATGTTTTACCCTATTTGAGCAGCTGTAGGACGAAGGTGGCAAAGCACAATATGTCTAACATCCAGCATTATGGAGGAGTGGAAGAAGGTCCTGGTGAATTCCCAGGAGAATAGGGCAATGGTCTAGAAGACTACGAAACACAACTGAAGTGGATGACTCACACAAAATATTGACACCTTGAACCTTTTGACAAGTCCACTTAGGGTGTACTCATATTCGTTGCCAGGTATTTAGACAATATAGTCTGCCGGTTGAGTTATCGTTAGAGGACAGTAAATCTGTACTGCTATACAAGGTGCACATTGAATATTCTAAAGTATATCCAATTTTTATTTTTATAGTATTGTCCCTTAAGACCATATTATAAAGTGGTTGCTTAGACGTGAGGGGTATACTTACTTTTATCAGGTTGTGAGATATTGTATGTATGTATGCCATGTATTGGTAAATAGGTTGTTTCTTCATTGTTGCTTGCCTTTAATTTAGACAGGCCTCAGCAACTATGAGTGGAGCACTACAGAGACAGATATAAGGCAATTCACAATTAAACTGTCTAAACAGCATGACAGTTCCCTAGACTGTAAGAGTGGTACTATCTGTGGTGTTTATATCGGTGTCAAAAAGGAAAAGTGTCCATGCAGTCATATTATCCAGTTCATATATACATTTCACTTGGGGGCATCATGTTGGCATGGTGATTAGCACTGTGGCCTCGTTCCTCCAGGGCAGAGGGTTCCATTCCCACTTTGGGTCTGTTTACATGGAGTTGCTTAGTGGGTTTCTTCCAGGTACTCTGCTTTCCTCCCATAGTCCAAAGACATGCAGGTTATGTTAACTGGCATTCCTAAATTTCCTGCAGTGTGCCCTGTGATGGATCGGCACCCTGTCCAGGGTGTAACCTGACTCGTGCTGAAAGTAATAATAATAAAAATAAATTGTATTTATAATGCACTTTATATTTGAAGCAAATAACAAAGTGCTACAAATTATTTCAACCCAAAAGCTCTGATCAAAAATAAGTTTTAAGACTAGATTTTCATATCTGGTGTCCTCAAGTACTTTGGGAAGTCTAGTTGCCATGGAGCCAAAAGTCGATCTTTCATAGTATGAAAATTGGTCTTCTGAGGTTTCAGAAGATGTGTTGAGACAGAGCGAAGGTTGCGTGTAAATGTATGTGAGGTAATGGGTTCTTTAATATAGGGAGGGGCATCCCCATAGTTGCACTGATGGGTAAGAATGGCAACCTTGTATTGAATTCTGAACGAAAGAAAGCTAATGAAGAGATTTAAAGATGGGTGTAATATTGTCATAGTTACATGCTCATATCAGGATCCTAGCAGGATAGTTTTAAATGGCTTTTTCCAGAAATACTGTACCAATGAGAAGTGGATTGTAGAAGTCTAGCCTAAAGGAGACAAATGCATGGACTATATATATATATTTTAGTGTTGTGAAAGTCTCTTGGGATAGAGACACACACTATACTAGGCCCCTGTAACCCTAAGTAGTGGAAGGTGAAGATTTTACTTACTTGTCTAGTATTGTAAAGATTCTCCTGGCATGGAATGAATAGAATTTTAAGGGACAGTCCTCAGTTCCTTTCTTACTATACAGTAGTAAGTTAGTGATAGGCCAGAGCAAAGGAGGAAAGAGCTAAGTAGAACAGTATAGCAAGTCAAATCAAGTTAGTCATTGTCAAGTTAGTCAAGTTAGTTTTGTCATTTCAACCATATGCAGTTTAGCACACAGTGAAACAAAATGCCAATTCCAGGACCAAGGTGCTACATAGATGAAACATCAATTAACAAAAACTAACTAGCTAACTAGGACACCTTAATAAGCTGATCAAAACAAACCAAATTTACACCATAGATTATGAAAAAAAAGTATATATAACTACTACTACTTAACTACTATACAAAAGACATTACTATACAAAAGATAACATAAAGTGCATGTGCAAATGCAGCAACACGTAAGCATGACCCAATATACTGTGATGTACTGTGATAGTTGACTTGTGGTAGTGCAAGTTAATTGCATGATGGATAAAGAACAATAAACTTTCTTGTAAGTAGCAGCAGAGATGAGAAATAGTCCTGCTGCAAATAGCAGATAATATACAGTATAGTGGGTACAAACAGTTTTTATTTAAGCCCCCCTTAAATGTTTCACTCTTTGTTATATTGCACCCATTTGCTAAAATAATTTAAGTTCATTTTTTTCCGCATTAATGTACACACAGCACCCCATATAGACAGAAAAAAAACAGACTTGTTGACATTTTTTTGCAGATTTATTCAATAAAGAAAAACTGAAATATCACATGGCCCTAAGTATTCAGACCTTTTGCTGTGAAGCTCATATGTCTGTCCATTTCTCCTGATCATTCTTGAGATGGTTCTACACATTCATTTGAGTATACTGATTGGACTTATGTGTCACACACCTGTCTATATAAGACCTTACAGCTCAGAGACAGAATTGTGGCAAGGCACAGATCTGGCCAAGGTTAGAAAAAAAGTCTGCTGCACTTAAGGTTCCTAAGAGAACAGTGGCCTCCATAATCCTTAAATGGAAGACGTTTAGGGCAGCCAGAACCCTTCCTAGAGCTGGCCGTCCGGCCAAACTGAGCTATCGGGGGAGAAGAACTTTGGTGAGAAAAGTAAAGAAGACCCCAAAGATCACTGTGGCTGAGCTCCAGAGATGCAGTCGGGAGATGGGAGAAAGTTTGTAGAAAGTCAACCATCACTGCAGCCCTCTACCAGTCAGGGCTTTATGGCAGAGTGGCCCAATGGAAGCCTCTCCTCAGTGCAAGACACATGAAAGCCCGCATGGAGGACTCATAGATGGTGAGAAATATGATTCTCTGGTCTGATGAGACCAAGCTTGAACTTTTTGGCCTTAATTCTAAGTACGTGTGGAGAAAACCAGGCACTGCTCATCACCTGTCCAATACAGTCCCAGCAGTGAAGCATGGTGGTGGCAGCATAATGCTGTGGAGGTGTTTTTCAGCTGCAGGGACTGGACGACTGGTTGCAATAGAGGGAAAGATGTACAGGGATATCCTGGACGAAACCCTTCTCCAGAGTGCTCAGGACCTCAGACTGGGCCGACGGTTGACTTTCCAACAAGACAATGACCCTAAGCACACAGCTAAAATAAAGAAGGAGTGGCTTCACAACAACCCAGTGACTGTTCTTTAATGGCACAGTCAGAGCCCTGACTTTAACCCAATTAAGCTTCTCTGGAGAGACCTGAAAATGGCTGTCCACCAATGTTTACCATCCCACCTGACAGACCTGAAGAGGATCTACAAAGAGGAACGGCAGATGATCCCCAAATCCAGGTGTGAAAAACTTGTTGCATCTTTCCCAAAGAGACTCATGGCTGTATTAGATCAAAAGGGTGCTTCTACTAAATACTGAGCAAAGGGTCTGAATACTCAGGACCATGTGATATTTCAGTTTTTTTATTTTTAAATAAATCTGCAAATTCTAATCAGTTCCAATCAGTTTAATTAAACACAGCTGGACTCAAATGGTGAAGAATCTCAAGGATGATCAGAAGAAATGGACAGCACCTAAGTTAAATATATGAATGACACAGAAAAGGGTCTGAATATGAATAGGACCATGTGATATTTCACTTTTTCTTTTTTAATAAATCTGAAAAAATGTCAACAATTCTGTGTTTTTCTGTCAATATGGGGTGCTATGTGTACATTAATCTGGAAAAAAAAAAAAAAACTTAAATGATTTTAACAAATGGCTGCAATATAACAAAGAGTGTAAAAATTTAAGGGGGTCTGAATACTTTCTGTACCCACTGTAAAAGTTTGTAAAAAATAAATAAATAAAAATTCAAGTCGGTGTTGAAATTTGCTGGATCAGTGTTTATGCGCTTGTTAGTCCAGTCCCATTTTATAGTGGTAAATGTTATCTGAGTGAATGTGTGTGTGTGTTTCAGTCCAGTCAGTTCTTATAAAGTAGATGGGTACGCATGTGGGTAGAAACTGTTGCACAGTCTGGATGTGAGGACCTGAATGCTTCGGTACCTTTTTCCAGATGGCAGGAAAGTGAAAAAATATGTGTGAGGGGTGTGTCCGATCAGCCACAATGCTGGTGGCTTTACTGATGCAGCATGTGGTGTAGATGTCTTTAATAAAGAAAAGAGAGACCCTGATGATCTTCTTGACTGTTCTCACTATCCGCTGTAGAGTCTTATTGTCCGATATGTTCTCACCATTAAGAAAATTAAAAACAAAAGCATATTAACCTCTGAAATGTGTTATATCACTGTCTTGTGTTAATACATTTTATAGTTTTTTAGGGTCCTCATTTTTCTGCTATAGTTTGACCTACACTAAACCCATGTTCAGTCTATTCTATCTTAGTTCTACCATTCCATCACATTTCCCTCTACAGCTGTAAATATAGACATTGGAAGTGTAACCTAAATCTCAAGATGGAAATTTTGGGGAAGTCCCCGTATGTGGGCCTGTCCATTGGAGCAGAAGGTGAAATTAAAGGAAAAGGCATAAGGGCAAAGGGATAAATTGAAGAAAGGCTAAAGCATCAGTATGAAGGAGTGCAGGGAGTAGAAATACATGAGTGAGTGAGTTGTTTTAATGACTGTAGAAAGACTGCAAGCAGACAGGTGTAGCTTTGATTGAGTTTTTTATAAACTGAAAATGAAAGGTCTGAGATGATGCAGGCATGATGCTAAAGAGATGTAAAGTCACCTACCACTTAGACAGTAGGTGGCACATATAAACATGCATACATTTAAAAAATGCTAAATTAGTGCATGGAAGACAACTAAAGTGCACTGTAAACTTGAAAAAGTTGGCAAAAAAATATTTGAGGTAATCAGTTACTAAAAAAAATAAAAAAGGTAATCAGTTACATAATTTAAGTAATGATGTTTCCAATTTTACACAGAACTATCATTTTTTGATTTTGTTGTACTCATTCATATCAATCGTTCTTTACTTGGATTACTGAGTAGCCTAACTCATACTATAGTTTTTTTTAGTTGTTGCAAATTAAATAAATTGTTGTTAGTCTTTCGCCTGCTCATGGCAATGGGGTCGCCACAACTTTTGTCACAGGTTTTTACACCAGATGCTGTTCTGAACACAACCCTCCCATTTCTATCTGGGCTTGGGACAGGACAATCCACCATCTTGATTAAAACAATTCAATGTGGGCAGTTTACATCTGCACTGACGATGTCACACAAAATCGCTGGGCTGAAAGATTTTAAGTTGGTGGAACTTTAAGGAGACACTTACTGTGGCTTAAGATATCAAATTTGTTGAGCTATCTTGAAAAGTGTCATTTCTACAGACTCATAAATACCAAAAAGTTCTAAATGCTCTTAAAGGTCTATTAATTTGAACTAATTGTAATTGTTTAAGTTAACAGTACTCAATATGTTTAATTACTTTGAGCATTAGGGTTTACATTAGGTGTGGACGACCAGAGGATTCTGTTCCTGGTGAAGAAAAACCCTTTCCCAATGTCACTGTCTAAGTCTACAGTCAAAAGTAAACTTTGTTACATACTTGTGTAGCTGCCAATGGAACTGGGTCACCTGTGTTTATTGACGACCTGACTGCTGAGAAAAGCAGCAGGATGAGTGATATTTGGAATTTTCCCCCAAAAGCTCTTTAATTTAGCTAGCTAGCAAAATCCAATGTTATCATAGCCTAGCCTAGCATAACTGTCAGATCAAACTGTTAATCTGACCAAAGTACAATCCATCGTGAACAATCCTCAGTGTTTTCTCTGATCAGAGGAGAAAATATAGCCAGAGCCTGATTACCACTAAGTTTTCCACAGGTGATCTTATCTCCCAACTTCCATAAAATTATACAACTCTGTAACATGTATAGTATGTGGACATTCACTGTCATTAACAATAACACAATAGGACAATATTGCGTACCTGTAATAATTACAGTATTACATATCAATACGATATGTAATACAATATTACATATACTAATGCAATATGTAATACCTGAATTAGATTACTGTGCAATATTTACCAGTGTTTGTAGGTCATATTTAATGTGCAATAAGGTATTTAAAAAAATGTGCAAAAATGTTCATACTGTTTCAGGATTCAGTTTTATTTTATTTTATTTTATTTTTTCTTATTTATTACTTTTTCCTTTCTACTGAATAACAACTGTGAGCAACTGTATTTCCCACTGGGATTAATAAAGTTCTTTTAAATCTTCAATTGTCACTGATTGAGGCACCCAATTTACAGAGTGAGAGATCACACCATACTGTAGCTGATTTCCATTTTGATTTCAATTTGCATTGGGTTGTACTTATTTCAACAAAACCAAATGACCTGTCCCAGAGGAAAATTTGACTATGACTCGAAGAGAAAATTTTAATTTTCATTTCAGCCTTAATTTAATTTTCTTTTTTTTTCTGCTATATTTCTTACGTTTCTCCTAAAACTTGCTAGGAGGAGTACAGTACTGTAGGTGAGGCAGGACGAGTAACAGCAAGAAGCATTCTTGAGACCTAAGGGAACTTAAACTACACTCAGCACAGTTTTATTAATGACTTATTTATTAATGTCTTATATTTATTATCTTTCCCTTGGGGAAGAAAATGAGCATTACTAGAGCTATTTTGGCACAATATGTAAGTCTATAAATGAATAAATATGCACTGGAGCAAAGTGTTTAGCGGAGCAGGCCAGAACACAGACACAGGGAACACCGGGAACAGGAAACAAGTCCTCTTTTAATTTAAAAAAAAAACAAAGAGTGGCTGTTGCAGTCTGTAGTTTACTGGCAGCAATTGCTCCATGACAGAGTAGGGTCTCTCCTACTGGGCCAAAAACTTACAGTTGGCACTGTAGGAGCAGGAGCACTTTGTCCGCTGGTTGGAACTTCCAGGTTTGTACTGGCTTGTCATACTGTATGCGTTCCGCGGCTCCCTGTGTTCCAAAACTATAGGAAGTAATCGGGTCATTTTTGAAAATTTTCGAAAGTACCACCACAAGGTAAGGTAAGTTAAGGTCTGGTTCATAACTGAATAATGTCTACTGGAAAACTTAGTCATTTGCAGAAATTATTATTTGAGTAATAACAGCAAGGACACAGCTTATAATAAATAATTTTCAGCCTATTAGTTCAGCCTAGAAATGGAATCCAAAAGAAATCACATTTAAAGTAATTGTGATAATAATAATAAGCATCAGATATTGTGGGGAACAAAGCAGTTAAGTCTTGATGAGAATTTCGTGAGCACTTGTGGAGAGCTCTTTATTTGCTCTGTTTGCGCTCAGCATGAGATGCATCTGAATAAGAATAGATCAAGTCCATGTAAATGGTACTGTTTTCTCCGCTGGAAGATAGAATTTGGTCCGGCAAATATATTAGCATGTAAGCTAAATCATACTTCTAAACAACTATCTAAAAAGGAAAAAAAAAAAAAAAAAACTATTTGTGCGGGCTCACATACACGGACACAGAAGAATAGAGCAAGTGGCTGATACTCATGTAAACTGTTACAGTTTCCCAGATTTGTTTAGTAATAAACCACCATTTTCCTAATAACAACAAAAAGTCAGAATGGTAAATCAATGCATTTCACCCGCCCCAAACATTTTTTATTTTTAAGATAAAACATGATAAAGATTTACAAATAACTGTGGTTCATTTTTAAAGGAACATCTACTAACATCTACTTTTGCAGCAGTTTATCTCTGGGTTATTGTGAGAAAATTATGCCATATTATTTAAACATGGACTGGCACCCATCTAGTGATATGGTGATATCCATGCGCATGACATGCTTCCTGTTTAATCAGAAACAATTTGATCAGAATTAACTGTAACATTTCCTGTCTTGAGGATACAATTGTATTTTAATTCAAATATAGCGTTTATGTCATGTAGTAATACATTTTCACAACATGTTACATTACAGACACAGGTCAACTATATCATTTGTTAACACACATGTCTTTACATCTTAGTCTACTATGGTGGCTTACATACTGTATACACGTACCTAAAGGATTATTAGGAACACCATACTAACTGCCTTCAGAACTGCCTTAATTCTGCGTGGCATTGATTCAACAAGGTGCTGAAAGCATTCTTTAGAAACGTTGACCCATATTGATACGATAGCATCTTGCAGTTGATGGAGATTTGTGGGATGCACATCCAGGGCCCGAAGCTCCCGTTCCACCACATCCCAAAGATGCTCTATTGGGTTGAGATCTGGTGACTGTGGGGGCCATTTTAGTACAGTGAACTCATTGTCATGTTCAAGAAACCAATTTGAAATGATTCAAGCTTTGTGACATGGTGCATTATCCTGCTGGAAGGAGCCATCAGAGGATGAGAACATGGTGGTCATAAAGGGATGGACATGGTCAGAAACAATGCTCAGGTAGGCCGTGGCATTTAAACGATGCCTAATTGGCACTAAGCGGCCTAAAGTGTGCCAAGAAAAGATCCCCCACACCATTACACCAACACCACCACCACCACCAGCCTGCACAGTGGTAACAAGGCATGATGGATCCATGTTCTCATTCTGTTTACGCCAAATTCTGACTCTACCATTTGAATGTCAACAGAAATCGAGACTCATCAGACCAGGCAAAATTTTTCCAGTCTTCAACTGTCCAATTTTGGTGAGCTCGTGCAAATTGTAGCCTCTTTTTCCTATTAGTAGTGGAGATGAGTGGTACCCGGTGGGGTCTTCTGCTGTTGTAGCCCATCCGCCTCAAGGTTGTGCATGTTGTGGCTTCACAAATGCTTTGCTGCATTCCTCGGTTGTAACGAGTGGTTATTTCAGTCAAAGTTGCTCTTCTATCAGCTTGAATCAGTCGGCCCTTTCTCCTCTGACCTCTAGCATCAACAAGGTATTTTCACCAACAGGACAGCTGCATACTGGATGTTTTGCCCTTTTCACAGCATTCTTTGTAAACCCTAGAAATGGTTGTGCGTGAAAATCCCAGTAACTGAGCAGATTGTGAAATACTCAGACCGGCCCGTCTGGCACCAACAACCATGCCACGCTCAAAATTGCTTAAATCACCTTTCTTTCCCATTCTGACATTCAGCGTGGGGTTCAGGAGATTGTCATGACCAGGACCACACCCCTAAATGCATGCAACTGCCGGTTGATTGGTTGATTTAGATAATTGCATTAATGAAAAGTTGAACAGGTGTTCCTAATAATCCTTTAGGTGAGTGTATTATTTTATAGATTTATTTACATAGTGCTCTTAACAATGGACATTGTAGCAAAGAAGCTACAAGCAAAAGAAAATTACAAAAATGTGTATGAAATGTGTGAGGAAATACGTATACATCAAATGATCAGAGTGTCCCTCATGAAGTGTCTCTCAGTGCTCCTGAGATTCATTAATAAAAGCAATAGAATTCTGTGATGTTGCTTCCAAACTCAAGCATGTTTAGACCAGAGAATTTCCTAACTTTTATACCAATTCAGACAAATTGAATTTAAGATTACATCCCTAGGACCCCAACCCAAAAACACACACCACAACCAAAAAAGTCTTTGCTTTAACATAGCCTTTAACAAAGCATAGATGCACATTAACAATATGTGTGTGCTTACACCTCTGACTGTCTTTTCTCTTATGGGTATGAAAAGAACTTTTTTGCAACTGGGCAGGGGGAGTATATTGGATTAGCAAAAGCCTCAATGCTCTTGATCCCTTCAGACCTGTACAAGGTTTGATGGGTGTTGGACCTGGATTTCTTGTTGAAGTCTTACCTGCTAGTGCTAGAGGGCCCCTACTTTTAGTGGACAGCATTTGTCCAGATCTCCTGGTCTGCCTTTTTAGACAGAGACACAAGTTAACCTGGCCCAGTTCCCTGAGTTGATCAAATGTTGTGGGCAGTTCTCAGGAGATCAGTTGATCACTGACTGCTCCAGTCAGTCCCAACTATGTGCCAACATCTTGAAACTGCTAGTGTCTGAATCTGTATTGCATAATGATACCCTAAAAAAGATCCTTGGCGAAGTCTTAGTAGTTTGCTACCAGCCTCTCTACCAAGACAAGTGTGGTCAAAAATCCTCTTCAATTCCATATAAAAGTTTACAAAGCTGGTGCTCATGGTGCTCAAGGCTCATGGGCATCCCAAAGTATGGTGCTCACCCCCAGGCTCTCAGTGTATAGGAACATTTTTAAAGGCAGAGGCCTGTAGAGCAAAGATTAAGGAGCACTGCCCCCCTCCTAAGTAGGTAGTACAGGTAAGTGTGGCTCACGTTGTGCCTGTGCCATGAGCAGGTGCTCCTTGAAGTGGTTGCAGCTGCGTTGTCATGTTGGCATTGAGGCGCTCTTGCTGATATGCTCCATGGAGGTCATACTGGCTGTCCAAGGCAGATCTCATCCGATCATACTTGCTGGGTCTATACTTATTCTGTCAGGCTGTCTCAGTGGGCCGTGAGAGGATGGGTCCAAACACAGGAAATTGATGGATAAGAAGAACATTTGTGCTAGTGAAATGTCTAGAGTGGAAGTCGGAAATCTTGGATCCAAATTGCATGGTTGAGGCATGTTTAAGACATAGTTCGAGTCACAAAAATGAGCCACGATTTCAGTCAATGCAGTGATAGTTTTAAATTAGGAATAACGGGAACAGATCTCAGATTCACAGTTAAGGAGTAACTGTCACATGTAAACTGCCCACATTGAATTGTTTTGATCAAGCTGGTGGATTGGTCTGTCTTCACATGATGCTATAAGTATAATCTTTACAAATTTGGGTGCCCTAATTTACCAGAGGATTTGTGGCTCAATGGTAGGTTTTTCGTGCCAGATAAAAATGAGACGGTTGTGTTCAGAACGGCATCTGGCGTAAAAACCTGTGACAAACCGCTGTGGTGACCCGTTGCCAGGAGTCACGTTAATTTGTAACAACTAAAAGAAATTTTCGTATGAGTTGGGCTACTCAGTAATGCAAGTAAATAACAATTAATACGAATGAGTACAACAAACTCAAAAACTGATAGTTTTGTCTACTTAAAATTAGAAACATCATACTTAATTAGAAACATCATTACTTAAATTATGTAACTGATTCCTTTTTTTTTTTTTTTTTAGTTTTGCCAACTTATTCAGGTTTAAAGTGTACGAGGTTAAAAGTTAATGCAAAGTCCTCTTCATTTGCTGAAGACTCGATTAAAAAAGTGTTCATAGGAATCAAAAAGGGAAACTATACAAATAGGGAAACATGCAATTTGTATTTAACTTGTTTATTGATTATAGAACATATACATATACATGTCTAAGACTTGGTACTGAAAATAGTATTGGAACAGAATAAAGTGATTAAATTGGTACTGAAAATAGGAAGACAATAAAGTGGTTAAAATGAGGATATGGTGAGGACTATAAATAAATAAATAAATAAATAAATGAATGAATGAATGAATTTAGTAATACCAGCATGCATGCTACGTCTACATTTTTTTTTATCTCACATTTTATATATCTTGCATGTACTTATTTATAATGATGTATAAGTCCCTGTGTCCCAGTAATTTAATATTCCCATTCTGACTTTTCCCATTTCCCTGTATTAAGCACTCACTTGTAAAAAGATCTGAACATGTTAAATATGAAATATTTGTAATTAAAATACGAACCTAAATTTCCCATTGAGGTGATAAAAAGAAAGAATGCTTGGTGTCCGATTTAATATAAATGATAAAATATAAATGTTATAGGTTAATTAAAAATTCACTGAATAATCTAGTTAATATTTTAAAACTGTAAGCATTTAGATGTCACAAATCATCATTTTCTTTTTCGTTCTTGTGAAAGATCTGACCATCTGGCTGCACCCTCCATGACTCAGAAGTGTTTTCCAACATCCCATTTTCTTCCAGTTTCTGCTTGATCTGAAAAACAGATAAAGGAATGAAGTGCTCAAAAGTATTTTGGAATAACACAGTTTTTTTATTTTATATTATCATTGACATATTTAATATTACCGGACCTGATGAGCTGCATACATTGTGTTGACTTAAGCTGTGAAAACTACTATTCAGATGAGACAATGGTCACTATATTTCTAATTCCACTCCAAATTTGCAACACTGATCCAAATTTGTTATGACTTCTGGAAAATCGCGATAGAGATTGGTAACAAAATCTCCTTACAGCAGATTTTGGTTTTAGTTTGAATTCTGTTAGTGTTTGTTAGTGTTGTTAGCATTGTGAGGAAAATTGAAGGATGTTGAAAAGGTTATTCTTGTGCCTCCTGACTATTGTTTGTAAACGTCTTTGTAGCGCCTCAATGTCAATTTCTAAGCGCCGTTATCAAGACATTATCGGTTCTTAAGCATTGGTCTCGCCTCCCTACAGCATTTAGCAGCCAAAATGCTCATATCAAATGTAGATGGAAGTAAGGACAAAATTAGCAGTAATATTTTAATATAGTGATAAATAGTGATGATTAAACATTATTGAAATATATATTACATGTTTAAGTCTGATGTCTTAACACAGCAGTAAAAGCAGTTAACACTGTAAATGTGTGTTAATGAATCGGTAATAGTTTGTAATAGTTGGTTGCCGTCTTTTTAATTAATCTTTGTATTAAAGTGTTAATACATAAACAATGGTACGATTTCATTATCAATTCTTTACGACTCATGATGGTATTACATCATTAAATTTCTTAACAACTCGCTATTAAACCCTTATCATGTCGTTAACACTTCATTATTAACTTAGGACATTAGTGACACAATTTGCTTTAGAGTCATTTTTATGTCCTTACAAATTCTTTTATATCATTAACAGATCAATGCTGGTTCACTACGGTTTAAAAATGAACAGAATTGATAAAGACCGAAATAACTTCAGAGCTGATTTCAAACTGGGAAAGGTTGTTAGCGAATTCAGCAGATTTTTTTTCAGTTTGTCATTTAAGGCAGAAAAATTCGAAATGGATCATTTTAATCCTGGTATTTTTCCCATAATAAATATTACTGTGGTACTTCATTCTCTATAATGGCCAATATAGAAAAGCCGATCAGATGATGCTAAACTCGCGGGATAATTTTTTGTGCGCTGCTAAAATCGCTTCACCAGTCTGGCAATTCTACGTGTTGTGTGAAAAAGATAACACATTAGCAATCTGCAACCTGTGTAACAAGCCAATTCCACGAGACAGGAAGCACCCAAAGCATTTTAAGACCACAAACCTCATCAGGTTAGTCACGTAAAGAAACACGAGCTGTTTTCAAAGTTGGCTAGCGCTAAGAGCGGGAGAGCTCAGCAACTCGCGCACCGCCCCTTACTCAGCTGTCGGTAATACCCCTATCTCACCTACGCGGTTTCACTCTGTAGCCGTAAGTACGGTTCATCATGATTCACCATGGGTTTTGGCACTGTGATTACGTTTCCATCTTTCTGTGCGAAAAAATAAAAATTGTTAACATGTTTAAAATGTTAACATGTTCAATTTTCTTGGTAGTCTTCGCAGATGCTTGCGGACCTTGCAGAACGTCCGGTGACTCACGTCCCACTTGTCTGTTATTTAATTTTATTTTATTCAATCTACTGGAAAGTTGTATTTATCAAGCTCTAAGCTGTTCCCAGTTACTAACTAAGCACAGGATGCTATGTTTTAAGTTGACGTGTTGCACATTTTGCTTGCCAACAAATACACTTGTCAATTCATGATATTCCTCTTCTTCTAATGTCAATACTTAATTTACATTGTTGTTAGATATAGTTTAATTAATACAGCTACTTCTAGTGATCATAGATCGGTGATAGGTCCCTAAAAATCCTGATCGAAACGCCCCTATGTGGCACTTTGATGGGTACTGTGGTAGTACTAAAGTATGTACCACTATACTTTGTGGAATACCCCGGTACTTATTATGTACATCAGTGGTTACCAAAGTGCATCAGGTATCTTATATGGTATATTTGCATCTCTTGTACTACATTAGATATTTTAGTACATGCTACTGATATGATGACCAGCACTCCCAAACAACCCAGAAACAATTAATAACCTATGGAATCAGGAACAATCTCGAGGTATAGAAGCATCACAGGTATGTCGGTCTTCTATAACAACAGATACAACTTATTAATATCCTATGGATAATCACTTCATTTGGGCAAATGAAGGAGGATTGCTGAGCATGAGGATCAGGAATTAAATACATTTCAATACACTGAATACCATTCACCGGAATTGGAAAATTATATTGATCCTGAGAATTTTTTTTTTTTTTTACTAACACAGAAAATAGTTGCAACTATCACACAGATGAACAGTTTAACAACACCATCAAGACTAAAAACAAAATATCAATGATAAAACTTTAACATCAGGAGCATGTACCTGAACTTCCGCAACATCAAACAGTCTTTCACTATAATCACACTATAATCAGAACCTTGGATTTATAGTGAAAGAGTTATGGACTTTGAGATTGAAGGATATGAAATGGTTTGTAAGAACATAAGAATGGGGGTTGGGTGACTTTGTGGGTATGAATTTTAATTACAAGGGGGTGGGAAAAAAAGTGGGAAAAAAAGTGGTGGATAATCTATTGGAGTGTGTCACAATAGAGTTAATCATGGATAAAAGGAAAAACATTATAGTGAGCTGCATATACAGAATGCCTGGTCCCAATATAAATACTTTTAATGAGTGGACAAAAACAGATGTTTACAAAAACAGATCAAAAAGTAATGTTAATCTGTGAAGATTTCAATGTTGATTTACTAAATGCAAATAAGCACAAAATGACTGACAAATTCATAAAAAAAATTGTATAGTCTAAATCTATATCCCAAAATCACTATACCAAGAATATATTCACAAATGACAAACAATAAGTCAATAAGTGGATTATTAAGAAATGACATTAGTGATCACTTGTCAGTATTTACAGTATTTGACAGTTGTTATAAAAACACCTAAATGAGGATGGGTTCCCTGTTGAGTCCGGTTCCTCTCAAGGTTTCTTCCTATTACCATCTCAGGGAGTTTTTCCTTGCCACTGCGGCTTCGGCTTTCTCATCAGGGACTATCTGATCATTTTGATTCACACACATTCACATTCCATACAAACTTAAATCATTCTTTTGATTGTCTGAAGCTGATTTGTAAAAATGGCAATTGTTAAAAGCGCTATACAACTAAAATTTAATTGAAAAAACGTAAAACAGGTAATAGAAGGAATTTTTAAACCAGTAAGCTACATTTTTAACTTATCATTCCAAATTGGATATATTCCAAACAAAATGAAACTAGCATGAAAAGTCATACCACTATACAAATCTGGTGACAAACACCACTTCACAAATTATAGGGCTGTTTCTCTTCTGCCACAATTCTCAAAAATTGTCTCAAAGATTGTGAAAAAAAAGCTGTTTATCAATCGACTAGATAAATTCATAGACATACACAAACACAGACTTTCTGGTAGTCAGTATGGATTCGAGTAACCGCACAACTTTATTAGCATTAGTTGAATTCATAGAAGAAATATCCAACTCCATAGAATAAAAGGAAAAGTTCTGTAGAGATATTTATTGACCTATAAAAAGTTTTTTTTTTTTTTTTTACACAATAATTCATGAAATAATAGGTAATAAACTGGAAATGTAGGGATTCGGGGTTGTATTGGACTGGATTAAAAATTATTGAACGAACAGGCAACAGTTTGTGAAGATGGGAGAGCACCAATCTAATTGTTTGGAAATTCTGTTTGGCGTCCCCCACGTGTCAGTATTGAGGCCAAAATTGTTTATTTTATAAATCGACAACATATATAAAATATCTGATCTAGTAAAATTTGTGTTATTTGTTAACAACACGAACATTTGGGCTACTGGTGTACAACAGCAGCATTTGGATCAGATTTTTTTAGAAATCAATAACATAAAATGAAAATTGTTACACAAAAACAAGTTAACTTTAAAATCCAAATAAGACAAAATGTATGATATTTGGCAAATGCAGAACTCATAGTAAAATACTGTGGAACCTTGGATTGCGAGTAACACGGTTTGCAAGTGTTCCATAAGACGAGCAAAGATTTTTAATAAATTGTGACTTGGAAAACAAACGAAAGTATTGGTTTACAAGTACCGAGTATCATGTGTCACGCATGCGCTTCTTGTTTTGATGCCGAGCGTCACGTGATCACAACTGAGCCAATGTTTTTTCTTTCTCTTGCACTCCGAAATTGTGGATAATCGTCTCCCCGGCTGGGTCTTAGTGCTCCTCTCTCACTGGTATAATAACACTGTGACCAGGTGTGTGCGCGTAAAACATCTTTTATTGTGTGTTTGTATGTTTGTGTGTACAGCATGCATGTAGTGTTTATTATGTGTACATGCATGGCAAGCAAAAGAAAGTCTCATTAGAAAGGTTAATCATCCATTTTCACTCTTTCTCTGTATAAGCCTACAGGTTGGGGAAGAAAAAGCTTGCATGTGGGGTGTGCACGCGTCATTTGACACTGTGCACTTTCACACACAGTCCTCCCACTCCCCCCTGTCGCCTTTACAGCAATATTGCTGTAAATATTTACTATATACACACAGGGGAGAACATGCAAACTCCATGCACACAGAGACCGGAATCAAGCCTGGCCGGTGATCGAACCCGGACGGTGCAAGGCGACAGTGCTAACCACCACACCACCGTGCCACCTCAGTGCATTACTGTATTTATTTAATTAATGTTACATAGATACAATGACACCATACTATATACATACTATATAAACATAACATTTTTGACAGCATCCTAGTACATGTTTCATAGTACCATTCTAAAGTTCATGGTAGTACCATTTACCATATTGTAGCAAATGCACATACCAAAGTATGTACCTTGTGTGGTACACGTACTACAGTACAGACCAAAAGTTTGAACACCCCTTCTCATTCAAAGAGTTTTCTTTATTGTGTTCGTTATTGTGTTCTTTAGCCCAAACGCGTCTCTTCTGCTTGTTGTCTGTCCTTAGCAGTGGTTTCCTAGCAGATATTCTACATGAAGGTCTGATTCACACAGTCTCCTCTTAACAGTTGTTCTAGAGATGTGTCTGCTGCTAGAACTCTGTGTGGCATTGACCTGCTCTCTGATCTGAGCTGCTGTTAACCGCCGATTTCTGAGGCTGGTGACTCGGATGAACTTCTCCTCCGCAGCAGAGGTGACTCTTGGTCTTCCTTTCCTGGGGCGGTCCGCATGTCAGCCAGTTTCTTTGATGGTTTTTGTAACTGCACTTGGGGACACTTTCAAAGTTTTCCCAATTTTTCGGACTGACTGACCTTCATTTCTTAAAGTAATGATGGCCGCTCGTTTTTCTTTACTTAGCTGCTTTTTTCTTGCCAGAATACAAATTCAAGCTCTTTGAATGAGAAGGTGTGTCCAAACTTTTGGTCTGTACTGTATATCTGCAAATAATCACCATGGTACTATTAAAAACTTTATTGCATGATTAAAATTCTCATGGGTTCCGTTAGAGGAGTAGATGTAGGAAAGACAAGCTAAGGGAAAAATAATGGTGAGAAAAAGACGAGGAAAATGTGCCACTGGGAAGCCCATAATTCATTTTCAAAATGGCTAGACAGACAAACATTCTCACTTACTTGTGCTAAAACAGACGACTGTACTGCATGATCAAGCACACTTGCATCAGACTTCACCTGCAGTCTTATTATCTGACTTCTCATTGGTGAGCCTGTGAAACATATACATGTTCAGTTAATGTATTTTTGTTAAGCAAAGAAATATCCCTGTAATGCATTTTTTTCCTCTTAAGGAATGCTATAGTACATTCCTTACACGCTAATGAATTTTGCTTTAATTCAAGCATCATATTTCCCCATCCTCTCAAGCCATCATTATATGACCTATTCCTTCAAGTGTTCAAATATACTTCCATTTATATGTGTGTGTGGTTTATTTCCAGGCTGGAATCTGCAATAAATTGAAAAGGCTGTTTCTAAGCATAAGTATGTCCATTTATTATTGTAAAATATAACATTAAAAAAAAAAACATCAAAACTTAGTAAAAAATATTCAAAAAATATCAAAATAATTAGCTAATATATATTTAGAACTCCACACTTACTGGTGTAACAGAAAAAGTCATGCAGGTTGGTGCACCTTTCATCACTGAACAGTCCACCTTTAAGTGATGCACAGTTCGCATTACCTACAGAATTATCAGGTTTTCCTGGAGCCCATGTAAGATTTGAAGCATTCATCCCGTTTGCCCACTTCCAAGTGTCCCGATATAACCCGATCCAGGAATCACCCTGAGCATCCCTTAAATGCCACAAGTAGTCGTTGTCACTGCTGTTAAGTGAGATGGCCAGATCTGTGTGATATTCTCTGCAGTAGTTTCGAGCTCCAAGCCAAGTCCTCGGAACGTTAGAGATGCCAATAAATTTACTAGCACCAGTAAAATTAGCTACAGAACGGCAAACATAATTTTAAGAATTATCCAGTACAAGAAACATAATATATACTGCTTATGAACTAGAATGAACTTGAATGAAGTTGAACGTAATGGACTTTAAGATCAGGATAATAGGCTCAGCTGAAGCGTCATTCAAAATTATTATTCAATTTAAAATAAACAAATCAAAGTCAGGGTATTAACTCACAATTGTAGCATATGAAGGGTTTTAAAAGTGTACAATCATAATCTATCCAGCGTCCATATGATACTGCCAGAGCACATGATTGTTTTCCACCACTATTATCAGGCTCTCCAGAGTTCCAGTTTGAGTAAGTGACATTCTTCAGTGGAAGATCATATAAGGACCAGCGCCAGCTATTGATGTCGTTGTACAAACCGACCCAGGCAGGTGTTGTCAGACCTTTACTTGCTGCAACTTTATTTAATCTTATCCAATCAGTAGAACTTAGGATTACTGCCAGGTCAGTGTAGATCTCACTGCAGTAATTCTGTGCAACAGACCATGTCACCTGTGACATGTTCAGCTCATATCTGTGAGGGACGGTTTGCAGTACTGCAGCTGAGAAAAGACCTGTAGGTGACAGTTTTATGATACACATTGTAAACGGGTAATATCTAAATGAACAAATTCTATAATTTACCATCACATTTTGTAGTTCAGTCTGGTGTTCCAGTACAGTTATTCATATCAAAAACAAATAGAGGTTTTTATTGTAGGAGTTTGTTTTCTTTCTTTGTTTTTCAGTTCTTTTACTGAGAATACAAGGAAAGAATAGTTGAAATAGTTTAACAAGGGCAGATGGAGGATATATTTGATATCTGTGGGTTTCTTACAGGTTTTTTCTAACAGTTCACTGACATGCATGTTGAGCTAATTGGCAGTTCCAAATTGCCCCGTGTGTGTGTGTGTGTGTGTGTGTGTGTGTGTGTGTGTGTGTGTTTGTTTGTGTGTTTGTTTGTGTGTTTGTTTGTGTGTTTGTTTGTGTGTGTATGTGTGTGTATGTACGTGTGCGTGTGTCTGTGTGTGTGCGTGTGTCTGTGTGTGTGTGTGTGTCTGTGTGTGTGTGTGTGTGTGTGTGTGAGTGCGTGCGTGCCCTGTGATGAAACAGCACCCTGTACAAGGTGTACCCTGCCTAGTGCCTGAAGTCTCATGGGCTCCAGGGTTATTCCCACAACACTGTACAGGAGTCGCGGTATAGAAGATGAACAAAATAATAAATGATTAATTTCCCTATATTTCCCATTTACGAGCATATGAAATGTAACAAATTTATATGATTTAAAGCAAAACCTTCTAAGATTAAAGTCAGAAAACTTGAGTTTTACAGAGTTGAACTGTAATCTCAGAGGTATGAACTACACACAGGTTTTTGGCACATACAAAAATGCATACATATAGCTTACGTTTAAATACATTGCAATTCTATACACCATTTATGCATCATCTTTCCAGTTTTAATCTTTTAGAAGCTTCAGAATCACTTCACTACTTAACTGAGCAATATGGGGGAATTCCACTGTATATTATATGACAATAAGGCATGTCCTGCAGGCAAGATCGACAGTAATGCATCAGAAAATAGGTTTTGCACATTAGATTAGAGATTAGAAACTAAATCAATCAATCAAAAGTCATCAGTTGGATTTGAATGAGCTAATACGTATGAGCCTAATTTCTGCACTGATTAAACACTCATGTCAGAAGAAGAATGTTTAGGTCATGTAAAAAATTTTACTTTCAGAAAGATTGTAATATTGGCCTAAATCAAGCAAAGAAAAGAACCAGGAGAGTGTTTAAATGTCTGGAAATGGATCTATCTGTTCTATCTAACTGTTTTCAAGCGAAAACCTGGAGGGATCGCCCTGGGCCCGTGTTTAGTAAGAGTCTTAGAGTAGAAAATCCATTCTAGTTGGCCAAATATTCTCAGAATGATGCCATTTTGGAAAATAGGAAATCACCTCTATCTTTTTACTCTGCCAAAGTGTAATAATACATGACACTCTGTTCTTACAGCACGACAGATTCATGCATTTTACCCCGTGCAGCGTGAAATCAATGAAGAACAAGGTGCATTCATGGAAGTGTGGGCATCATCCATGGCACACACAGTAAAATGGTTATCTTTGTATGTCCATCTATATACTTATATTACATTAATTGAATGCACCAACAGTTTATTTTAGGTCCTCTTTAGCACTTCATGGCTTTATTAACTCGGTGTATACTCCTCAGGGGTATGTGCAGCAAACTGACAAATTGCCTCTGTTCAATTTTATCTTTAGAATTAAAAGTACGGCAAAATATTGCTTACTTTTTTTTTTTTTACCACCTCTTCTGCATTTATATCATATTTATTATAGGGGCTTTAAACAGTTTTTTAAACAGAGCTTTTAATAGCTACAAATTTCCCATATCTTGTTTAGGCTTCTCTGGAACAGAATACTTGACAGAAAAGTTTTGAAATTTGAACTACAGTATGTCTTGGAGTAGCAAAAAATGATTCATGAAACGATTCTTACCAATGAGACACAGAACAGCAAAAATCTTCATGATGGATGGGTAACTGGGGAGTTAAAGAAAAGCCTGTAAATTAAAAATAATAATAATAATTGCTTTTTACAATATGAAGCAGTTTGTGTCTGAGCCCTGGACAGTAATGATCAAATTCACTTTATTAATCTATTAACCTATTTCCTAACCTAATAGCTTGATGCTAAGTACAAAAGGGTATCTGTTCCCAGCATGACATACCACATTCAAAGAGGATCGGAATGAATACTATTTGATGCTGCAAACCATCATAAGCCAACATATGCACACAAATTCACACTGACTAGAGGCAGTTTAACATATCCAGATGTTTCTGCAGATGTCAATGTCAACTTATTAAGTTTAAGCTAAAAGTTATTGGTCAGGAATTAAACACAGTGCAAATAAGAAATGGTTAAGCAATTAAAATGCAATGTATAATAAGATTATAGAAATACACTTTTTAAATTAATAATTGCAATGAAAATAACATAACTGAATCAGTGGCAAAAAAATTACAAAATTCTAGATTCTTTTGTCATGTGCACAAAATGAAATGAGTTCATTAAAATGCTTGTTGTGAAGCTGGGACACTCTTTAGCTCTCTCACCTCTTGAAAACTTAGTGATCTCCTCCACACCTACCCCAGAGTACTGTAGGTTGGACATATTTGGAAAATTACATACTGTATCTACTTGACTTGTTTTATTCACTGAAAGTCTTGTGTTTAGGAAGCAATGTGAATAATCTGTTCCTGGGTCAAACCAGTAGATTTCTTGGGTTTCTAGTTATGGTGTAGTCTCTACATTGGTATATTTTCACATCAGCTGCTCTCATTTATGGCCGTGTTCTGACTTTTGTTCATTTGACTTATGGAAGTTTTCAACTTTGATCAAGTTGGTCTTCACATTTATTTATTTTTTCCCTTTGTATTGCTGTACCATATCGTTTGTATGCTGCTTAACAGTTCCACTCTTCTCACTGCTTGCATTGCTTTTGCTAGGCATAATTCAGAGTCCATTTGTAGCTGTTTTGACAACCCATTGAGTTTTATCCCAGCTACAAGTTGAATTTTGGTTTATTTTGAGTTTAAGCTATCCGAAGCTACAATGTTCCCCCAAACAGCTATGATTCATTTTTCTGCACACAAAAGTACACCATGTTTTCCTACCCAGTGCTTCTTAAAATCAGCTTTGACTGTAACATATTTATTTTTATTTATTAGTCACTGCAAAAATTTCTGCATACAGTAGCAGGCCAAAGTAAAAAAAAAAAAAAAAATCACTGACATCTTTCCATCAATTCTGATGCATCATGAAATGTCTCAAATCGTCCAAAATTATTCTGACAGATTTAAAATGGAGCTCTTGTTGTAAAGTTTGTGTTTACTTTTGTCTTTTGTCCCTGTTGTTTTGCAATTTATTTATCGCTCGCATTGCATTATGAGTACTGTTACAGCTACCCTGGGATAAAGTGGCCCACAGCTCCACGGTCATAAACACATGAGAACGGTGAAATAAAATCAAACATAAGCTTTCACAAATAAAGCATGACGTTTTGGGAAATGATAGAACATATTTTGTGCATATTGAGCATATTATAGGATATTATAGGTCATAAAAGCACAAATGCAAAATTAAATCAGTGTGAAAATTGTGATTTTGCAAAATCATATAATTCCAACTCCAACAGTTTTGTCACAATATATAAAACTGGAGTTTTGTCTATGGTCATTTAATTGTGCAGTTGAGTATTAAGAACACACACACACACACACACACACACACACACACACACACACACACCTATATTGGCTGAGTATTAATTTAAAAAAATATTGTATATAATTTTTTAATTAAAACTCAATAAAACAAATAAAATGTGTAGTTTTGTTGCATCTGTTTCATTACAAAGATTGTTAAAGATAATGAAAAGCAATTAAACAACACTTCAGTTTACAGCTGAGTTTCGCTTCAGTACATGACGACAGCCCCCTATCAGTACAGTTATACGGTACACCATTTTTTTAAAAATTATTATTATTATACTGTTTCAATAGTTTGAAAATCCCAACAGGAAACCAGATATAGTCCCCAGAACTAGTCATAGCAAAGACAACAGCTCTCTGTTATTTATCTTAGGCCTGTTGTACATATGAAGTCCATGCATCTTTGAGTGTTATAATGTTATCTCTCCCATGGAAACAGTGGCAAAATTTCCCAAAGCAAAAAAGCACGGTAAATTACATGAACTGAACAAAAACTTGTGTTTTATTTTTGCTACATTGCAATCTGAATAATAACAAAAATCCTTACAGTGTTTACAATGCTTGCATTTTTCCCACTACAATTTATTGTGGTTGTAAATTTTAAATTAAATGCAATTCAAGCATGTACGATGCAATGGTAAAATATAGTTAGCAACAAGCAACGATGAGCGCGCTCAAGCACCCTGCGCCATAGCCACCTGGGTGCATCCGAAATAAAATTCAAAGAAGTCCATAATGTACAAATGGACCTAATTAAGTTTGTACAATAACGATCACCTCCTTGTTTCGCTACTACCATATTTAATCATTTTGATGAAGAGATAGTGGCATCATAATCATAGTTATGTTAACTAGATGGCTCAAAAATAACTATTGAGATACTACATGAAAACTGTGTATGTGAGTGTTTTAGAGCAATTCCTGTACAGTGATGCTACAGCAGATCCAGCGGAGAGCATTTTTTTTCCCCTCTTTCCCGATTGTTATTGTGTGATGGTACCACATTCCCAGCAGATGGCGGTGTTTAGCCTCTTTCCATTTTTCTTTTTAAGTTGATTTAAGTGAGTAAGACCACGAGCACAGACGCCTTCCTAAATTGTAATGAATCATTTAATCATCACCAACAGATCTGGCATTTACTCAGTTTTATTGTGAGTATAATAAAAGTTTATTTAACTGTGCTAATTCAGTGCAGGTTTTTTTTTTCTATTTAGTACATTCCTGCATTGTTTATTTGATATCTGTTCTTAGCATTGTTCATATTGAATGTGTTAAGTATAATTGAATAATCAATATACAGTTTATTTGCCTGCTAAATTTTGAGTTGATTGTTTTTAAATTTGTGCTGTATTTAGTGTACATTTATCTGTTTGTTTGAAGAAAAAAAAAGTTAAATGGTTACTAAGCTAGACTTTCCATAGCAGGTGGGCTTTGTAGAATAAATCTGCACTTCTGCCATAATCGTATTTATTCTTTGAACTAATAAAGATCCTGCACCTTTTAAACAATACTAACAGAAATTTTGTGTTTGTAGTACTTCAGTGTCTTCCAATTTCTTCCAATTGGGTTTTGTGTTTCTAATTATGCTGCTGATATCTTCTGATCAAAATAACTCAATTCAATTTTATAAAACAATTATAAAACAAATATTTTTCATAAAACAACTTAAAATTTTTTAAAAAATTAAATATAGTATTGACTATTACTATTGATTTATCCCTGATGAGCAAGCTGAAGGCAACTGTGGCAACAGAAATGACAATAGAAAAAAAACCTTGACAAGAAGCAGACTCAACAGAAGACCCATCCTCATTTGGGTGATATTAAATATAAATAAATCAGTCCCTATGATGTTGCAAAAAAA
>QMIH01002828.1:5807-40948 GCA_003987875.1 Clarias batrachus
AATAATAATAATAATAAATAAGTGCAGCCTTAAAGACTTTTAGGGGGGAAAATATTAATAAATAAACCAAAAAAAACCTGGAGTGAAGCAAAGAAATCCAAATGACATCATGAAGAAACGCTCATGTGTTCGGGAAAAGCTAGTCCTTTCTTGCTGCGTGTTTAGGGTTAGCATGAACGTACGCTGAGCAGAAAGCACGTGCACAGAGTTACGCCAATGAGATTTGCGGGGAAGGGGGGGGGGAGTAATGGAATGGACATACACCATTCAGAGTTACCCATTAGTCATGCAAGAGAAATAAGCAGAGCGCATGGACGAGGACATGGGCGTCAACAGAAGGTCAGGAGAATGCTGAAGCAGGTGAATCTCAAACAGCAGCCTGCAACCGGTTATTCCGAGATTTGTTTCAAGTAATGAGCATTAAAAATAAAAAATAAAACAAAAAATAAATGCAAATAATAGCATCTTTAAAAAGAAAGAACAGGTTGCTGCGACAAAGCTTAGTTGAAGAAATGTGTGTGTCTGTGTAGATATTTATCTATTTCTCACATGAATGACAATAACATAGTTAACAGATATAACCTGTTAATTATAAGAATAATAATAATAATAATAGCAATAATAGCAGCCACATTTACAATTACAATCGGGAGGAACCAAGCACTTGACTATACATGGGTATATCAAGGTGCAGATACCCGCTTTGCTTTGAGCATCATCTACTGCCTCATCTTCTCACCAACGTTCACAAGCTCCTTCACAGATGAAGTACCTTCACGTTAAAATTTGGTATGAATCTGAAGAACTTAGGAACCTAAGAAAGCTAAGAGCGCATGGACGAGGACTTTTGCAAGCATCACTTCCTGTTCCCGGTGAATCACGGCTGGCATGTTTATAGGACCGTACTCCATAGCTGCACGGAGATGAACTTCAGGCTACGGTGCACACATATGTAGTAGAGTTACGCCATGCTCACTGACAACGTGACACGACAGACTAGATGGCTACGATCTGTGACCTGATTTTCATCTGAGGCCCCCTCTAGAAGGAAGGAAGTGGCATGTGAGCACATTTGAGCATTAGCTGTTACCTTACAACTCTATGGTCAGRTTGGAGGACCCGGGGACCTCGGGTCTCTACGTGGAGTTTGCATGTTCTCCCCGTGTTTAARGGGTACTCTGGTTTCCTCCCACAGTCTGAGGACATGTGCTAGCTGTTGACTGGTTTTTCACATTGCCTGTGGCTTGATGACAGTTGGCACTCCACCCAGGGTGTACCCTGCTTTGTGCCTTAAGTTACCTGAGAATCCTACACAGGATAAGCAGTATAGATAACCGATGGATGCTTTATAAGGCTGATTTTATGCAGCCACTTGGTGGCGCAATTATTTCCAATAACAATAATCAGTACGCATGCGTGACTCAGTCACACTGAACAAAGATCAACAGATTTTTAAATCCCACTCACAGGATATCTTCTATTGACCCATACCTGGTCCTTTGCAGACAAGCTTTAGTAATGTCCTGAAGGAGAGCGAACATGCRGGRAAAGTGTAAAGCAGTGCCGCATCCATCTCCTGTGAGATTACAACTCCAATAAACTACCACAGAGGTCTTTATCCATCACCCCAACCGTGCTCTAAACCAACAGCTGACGAGTCAGCATTGTGCCAAAGGAAGAATAAAACCCTCCACTGAAGCGCCGGAGCGACGAGATTCCACACCGTCAGGTTGAAGGGCCGAGCGCCAGTTACGTGTCACGCTCTCTCTAAATTCCTCACTCGGTCTTCAGGTTTCACCCAGAGCAAACAAGAAAACCGTTAGTCCCTCCTGAGCGACTCCCGCTGGTATGGCAACAATTTGCCTTCGCAACTCTGTACAGTCTGCAGATTACGCATTGTGGTTAAGAAAATGGGCCCGTTCGTGCTTCAGGCAAATTCCTTATCCGAGAACAAACACACCAACACACATGCGGGCAAGCACAGGATACGAGTTTTAACCTAAACCCTAAGCACTACGGCTCGACATCAAATGGTCAGCCAGCTTCAACAAGCATTCAGATATCTACACCTTTGCTGCATCAGTTAAACAAACGGACAAGTGACGCTCCTGTACACATTCAAACCTGCTCTGCTCTGGAACAGATCCTCCCCAAAATACCATACATGCTTAATGACATTTCAGTGCTGATTATCCATGACAACATGGAACATCTGAAAAGGTCGAACATGATTAAGAGGCACTGCTTGAGGTAGACGGGTCACAGGACCACACCAGGATACGAGGTTGAAACAGGCACAAAACAAGACACAACTCAAAAGGACAGGGTGAAAACCTTCCGGTCCAATGAATCTCGACTTCCACTTTGACGTTCAGGCAGGCAGTAAGGTCAGCAGCATGGCTGTAGGTCGACCAGTCACAGGTGAACCGTTCAGCCTGGTGCGGGTAACATGATGTAGGGAATCGTGATTAGGTACATCATGCTAATGCATGAATCAGAAATACATGAACATGACAAGGAGTTCATGTTCTTCATCGATCTCTGGGATGTGGGCGGATGGGACATCTAGAATGCCCGAACGTTTCGAACATCTTGTGGAAACCATTCCATGAACGACGAGTATTGTCCGATAAACAAAAAGCGGCTTACAGGTCTGTACAACCATCCACACTTCTTGGAAAGAATTCATGGACCATGACCAACGTCCTAGGCGGCAWCCATGACCATCACTTTGTTTACTCCGTAGCTATACCTATTGTATAAACACAACACCTATTCGTTGCTTTAACTGTTACTAAAAAAAAAAAAGTGTTGTATGGACCTGGACACCTGTAATGGGCGAATTTCTTGGCTCAGGGCCAGGGGGTAGGGGTGGACAAAYTGCATTTTAGGAGATTTGTTGGGGGAATAGGTGAACTGCAAGAGGTTGTTCAGATATCAGCGATATTATATCAGACACGTCCTAACTTTCATGGTGAAAGTTAGAAACGGTTAGAGACGTGACAAGTTTATAATGAAAGTAGATTGGGGATAGGAGGGGGATGAGGGCTTAAGACAGGACATGTAATGTCGCTCCTAGTYTAATATTTCACGAATAAACATTTATTTGCACTTTAATGTTTAATATTCTACTGTTCACACTTGATGTTTGTCTAGATGAATAATCCTCCTTACCAAGACTTCTCTCTTCAGGTTAAAGAATTTAAGGGGCAGACTGGAACAACAACAACAACAAAAAAAAAGCATTCATTCCTGAACGAGTGATGAGTTACACCAGGTTTTACTGCCCTCTACTGTCTCACATTGCTACATACTCCAAGCTTGGACGCTGTGCTCAGCTCCTGCCTGTCCTTCCTCTCATATCTCAGAACATTGGTCATTGTCCAGTGTGACTGAGAATCTGCTCCTGCCTTTTCTTCAGACGTAGGACCATCTGCAGTACCAGACAGCAGAGAGTTCGAGTACTTGAACAGTTGGGACGAGTTCATGTTAAACCGTACAATGAGCACTTTGGAGCTTGAAATCACCGCGAGTCTCAAATCACATGCGCAACTAAAAAGTACACTTGCTCACGCCAGCTCAATAAAATCTGTAAAAGAAAACTTAATGTTAAATTTCTATAATCAGGATACACGATACAGAATCGCAATATAAATAAAATGGACCGAGGTATCCTGATGATATCGTGCTGGATGTTCCCTCATATCTGTCTAAATGAACTCCCACAACCCTCTCATGTGCAGTAACTACAGTCTGGATGTGTGGCAGTGATGATTACCTATCGAAGATGGCTCCCACTCCTGCGCTATGTGCGCTGTTTCTGTGGACGTGGAGCCCAGTGGCCAGCAAGATGCCATCTTTTACACTGATGGAGCGATGAGAAAACGAGGCGATCAGCAGCTCATTCCAACCTGCAAGGGATAGGGGGAAAAAAAAAAGGACTGTCACCGGCTTACAAAACACTTTAGGGTTAATACTTCTGCACTGGAGCAGGTCTGCGTAACCTCCAGGACCTACCATGATGTTCTAGATCAACGGCTTTCCTAGATCGAAAGCTGGCTGACCGAGCAGGGAAGCACAAAGCAATCAAGCATGTCGTTACTTACATGTAAATATTTTGCATATGAGTGAGGACTAGTTATCCATAATAACTGTAACCTGAATGACCGACATTATATTCCAATAACTGGTTAGATTAAAAATGATTAAAATAATAATTTTGTGTAGCARTTCAATCCATCAATCAATCAATAAATAAACTGTTCACCATCACAGACKTCAACAAATAAGTTCAATAACTTAACGATGCAAGAATTGTGAAATTCTTGCTCGAATTACTGTTAAATGTTTAACGTTATAATTTGGTACAATAGAATTCTTTTTGTTGTTGTTTAGACGGTGTAGAAGACGGCAGGTAAATAAAATCGAGGCTAATTGTTTTAAATTTCATTATGAATTGATGGTCTGGTTCCTTAACCTGATTTCTATTGTTCGAGGTTTATGAACGCTTACATCAATGCTAATGTTGCGTTAGCGTTTATTTTAACATCATAATAGTATCGATGGATTTGGTTTGTGAATGTAACGACTTGGAGAGCCGACAGTTACAGGTCTTTTCCCTCCCGTCATTACATTATGAAGTACAGAATGAGTACCTGGCCGTAGATTTGTCTGATCCTCCCACCTCTGGCCATTAGCAACATGATGGGGAAACGTTACACGTCAAGACGAATTAATACATATGGTGTTCGCAACATGACGCAACTTAAAGTCTGGTTACAAAACCGTATAACGACGTGAATTAACTGCACTTTATTCATTTTTCTAGCACTGGATTGATTAAATTTAGGAAGAACAACTATACAAACAACAAAAAGCGCACACAAGATTTCTCAAAAACATAGAGATTTCGGTTGATCTGTGGATCTCTCTGTAACTTTAGATGCGTTTTTGAATCCGGCGTTCTCCACYAACACGTGTGACCTTCTCAATCGGCTGTGATGAGCTCCTGAGTCTGGACCCGGCCCGGTGAGAAAGTGCTGCTGAGCGCATCTTGTGGTCGTCTGTTCTCGAGACTCRCGCTGGTATCTTAACGAAAAGTCGCTGCAAGCCAAGCCACGCGTATCTAATGCTTTGGTACCGTGATACATCGTTACTAGAGCAGAAGCACAGAGACACCRCACTGAGGAGACGACCTGATGCATTTACCAGCACGTAGAAGGATGACCTGGTCATCGAGGGCCAGTTCTGAGAAGTGCGGGATTCTTTTGGCCCACTCCACAAGGGTGAAGAGCTGCTTATCAGCTGCCTGGCAGATGTTCGTGACGGGATCGTTTTCCTGCGAGCGAGGAAGTGAGAGACTGAGGTAAGGAGACGTCCAGAGGTTATATATATATATATACCATGTACGGCTGAGGAACAGTGACTCACAGAACTGGTGCCTGAACTTCCATCAGAATGCAGCTCTATCTTCTGCTCCACAGCCATTTCCGCTTCCAGGATCTTCTCCACTGGCATTTCTTCATTGGCTGCGTGGGTGGACTCAACTTCTCCTTCACGCTCTTTGTTCCTCTGGCGCTCCTCCTGAACAGCTGCAACACAAAAAAACACGTTGATGAAGATGTTGACCCATGACACTGAGAAGAAGCGTGCCTGTGCTCCATCTTACCTTCTCTCTTCATGCCCATCGCAAGACATTTCTGGTAACGGCAGTACTGGCAGCGGTTCCTCTGGCGCTTGTCCACCATACAGTCTTTGTTATCTCTGCAGGTGTAGCTCAGGTCTTTCCTTACGGTGCGCTTAAAAAAGCCTTTACATCCCTCACAACTGTACACGCCATAGTGCTTCCCTACAGGAACATGAACATGAACATCAGCCAGGATTCTCACATCRCTTGTACAAGAGAAGAAAATTTYAATAAAAACATAGGTGTGGCTTTTGCTGAAGAAACCTGTGTGTGGAGTGGACGTCAATGATTTGATATTTGATTGAGTTGCTGTTTTCTAGGTTTTGGACGATACTTTAACCATCCAACCGACACGTTTCCTCTGCGACCTTCATGCCTTTAAAACCTTCATGCCCCGTCACTCTGTTCGAAGCTGATTTTTGAAGAATGATTCACGAGCAGCATGTTGTAATAGAAACGCACCCAAAGATCCATTTCTCCCCACATGAGATGGAGTTTTGATTCGATTTTTTTTTTTTTTGTATGTGCGTTGGATGCAGCACAACGGAGTTCGTTGAGAATTTAAAAAGTCTGAGAGGAAAACATATGTTAATATCGAATAAGTTGCGATTCTTACATAATGGCGATACAAATCGAATCGGCACGGGAGTTTCCTGACAATATGGTATCCCTGATGATTTCGKGTTTAACATTTTTAAATATTTGCACATGTTTATGTAAACTCTATTCGCTTACACTTTAAGCACAGGGACGTAGAGTTTAATCAAACAATCTGAACCATTTGTGAAAAACTGTGAAGTCAAACAAGCAACACCAGCTACGGCCTTTCGCTAATCAGAGTCGAGAGAAAGAACATTCAAGACAGACTCAGCTGCTCCGCTGCGCCGTCAACACAGACTGATCGAGAGCAATTAAACCTGCACTCTATGGCAACGAGGTGAAAAAGGAGTGTAGTGACGATCTCAGGTCAGGTGACATCTGTGAGAAGTGAAAGACGAAGCCCTAAGCGGGGGTTTCGCCAACGCTGGTGGATCACCACCGATCTGTGTGATTCTGTACGTATGTTGCCATAGCAACAAGGGGGGGATCTAGGATACAGTAGGTGTGAAACAACACAAAAGTAGAGTTAACTACAGAGCTACAACAAGCACTCAATATCATCAATACTGTCATTGATTAATTAAATATACACACTCCGTCGATCTCGCTATTGATCATCTGACCTGACGGTTGTGCTTCTCATCCAAGTCCGTATTCAGGCCTCAGGGAAGTGCAGAGGGAGGTTCGACAGAACCGTACGATCAAGTTATRGCAAGACGGTTTTAAAGAGCCTCTGCGACTAGACCCTCAGGACCAAAAAATATATATTAACAGTGGTTAGCACTGTCCCCTTGCACCTCCAGGGTTCGGGCTCGATTCCCGCCTCTGTGTGCATGTTCTTGGTGGGTTTCCTCCCACAGTCCAAAGACATGCAGATTAGGATACAGTGGAACCTCGGTTTGCGAGTAATGTGGTTTACGAGTGTTCTGCAAACTGAGCAAAGATTTTTAATAAATCTTTAATCGGAAACCGAGTAAGTATTAGTTTACTTAGGTCTGCGATGGATTGGTACCCCGGAATAAACTCCGCCCCCGTGAACGGATAAAGCGGTATAGACGATGAGTGAGTGAGTGAGTGATCTCCCACCAAATGGTTAATTATTTATTACTAGTTAATAATGATGATTTCATTAGTGTTAATAAAGCATCATCACATCCAAAGTCATGCTGTTGTGCTGAATATCAGCATGGCTGGTTATGTCTATGCAATAATYCCCAGCTACTAGTTTAGCATTCGATCGGAATTAAGGAGGGAAGAAACACCAGGTAACATCTGAATGGGCGATCCCGTGTCAGTAGCTCGTATCTGATTAAACAAACGAAGTTCAGTTGATATCTGACACGATGAAAAATTAAACCAGGTAGGAAAATAAATTCAGCCCAAAAAATAAATAAATAAAAATCTGTCACACTGAATAGATGCAGTAACATCACCGAGGATGAGGTCAACGCACCAGAKGAGCGGTCGCCACAGATGGCACACATCCGTTTCTGCGAGAGCGTGGGTCCGGGGCTGTGGCCTAAAAGCGGCTTGAGGCCAAATGGCGGCTTGACGTCGTCGGAGCTGCTGACGGCGTGCAGGCCGGACATGGACACAGTGGAGTTGATCTGGAGGGGAAAGAATCAGGACTTTACACACGCACTGTACAACACATGCTAAAGATCCTTCAGATTTGAGAGTTAAAGATCTCGAGAGCAGACATTCAGGCCATTCTGATCCATCATCTCGTATTAACCTTTTAATCTCGAGTTTAGCTGATAACCGTGTCTGTATGATTGTGATTCATGACCGCGGAGACGCTCACCTGGGGGCTGTTGATCGGGCCATAGCCGACCGACGGTGTCCCCGGAAGGCACGGGGAGCCGAGAGACGAGCTAATGACAGAGAAGGGGGAACCCATGCTGCTGATGGGACTGCTGACCGCCGACGTGACAGGGGTCAGGGAGGTCATGGCAGTGGCTGACGGGACGAGGGCAGGAGACTGTCTCCCTGACGCTGGGGATGACACCGACGAGCTGTCTGGACTGCGGGAATCTAAAAAAAAAAAAAAACAACAAACAAGTGAAAGATTTAAATAAGGAGTAAGAAAGTCTGAAACTGAGTTCCAGTGTTCTCACCCAGGTGTATAAAAGCAATATCACACTACAACACAACGTTAAGTGACAACTGCTTAATCAACCAGTTATAACGACACTCAAACAGTCCTCACCCCCTCAGCACAGACTTCTGCCTCTCACCTCACAGCGTCAACTCTTCTGTATGCTTTTCTTTACTTACCTGGGCATAACCGTTACTACATAAGGATTAAGATATTAAAATGAGCATCGATATAAAACAATTTATCATGCTACAATGCRACAGGGTTGAGATGATYCCGATAAGATGTCATCATGATACCTGAGTGCTGAATCAATCTGTATTGTATTTCTATAGCTATCATGATTCTAAAAATATCCAGATTCGATATGACTTCCAAATTTTGTTAGACATGAATTGCCACACAAAAATATCACGATACATCACCGGATAGATATTTTTTTTCTTCACCACCTCTAGACCTCTAGTGTCTGTGCTGCACGATTAATCAGATTTAAACTCTAAAAATCACAATTTTGATCACCGGTCACGGACAATCAAACTGAAAACCTATTACAAATGTAAAAATAGTTACACCCATCTCTCGATTTTCACCCTAATTTAGTCGTGTCCAAATCCTCCCTATCACTAGGCGGCTCCATATTAAGGCTACTACTACCACTCAGCCGGGAGGGCGAAGACTATCATGTGTTTCCTCCAAAACACGTGACRSCAGCCGACCACATCTTTTCGAACTGCTCGCTCACACACCGCTGGGGGGCGGAGTAACACACTCRGAGGTCCAGCGCCATCCTCTCCTTCCGCTTGCATGAGCTTACAGACRCACCTGATTGGCTGTGGAAGCACTAAGTACCTCTCATCCCTACCCTCTGAGAGCGCTCGGCCAATCAGCTCTCTCCGGCTGCGAGAGGTTACAGCATCACCCGGGAATCGAACTCGCGATCTCCGGATGATAGGCTGAGCACTTTACCACTGCGCCACTCAGAGGCCACCCATCTCTAATATACACAATCAAATACAAAACTGTACATTTAATAGTTAAATATCTTGGTTTAAATTATAATTACTGTGCGCACTAAAAGAATCGCGCAGTCCAAAGTGCATCTGTGACAAGAAATGAATCCAAATAATTTACAGCATAAAGCTGAGTTAAATCACTATCGCTTTACAGTCATCAAACAAATAATTTTAAAAAAGGAAAGTCAAATAATATGGCAGAATTGTGTATATTAGAGCACCAGYTACATATCAGCATCATTATTGGTATCAGAACCCTAAAATGTCCAGGCTGTTAATGGTCACAGAGTCACCGTCATGGCCCGATTTATCACACAGGGGGCTCGGACTCTATCAGCCGTCTCCTCTATTGTGTACACACTGTGTAGTGAATACTGTGAGCAACAGCGGTGACAACAGCATGCAATTTCTCTTTCACGAACAGAAAAAAAAATCACTAACAAAATCAGTGTTACGACCTTATTACGAAATGATATCAATAAGTTTCAAGACTAGTTTTGTAACACACCAGCAGATGGCAGCACAGGGCCGCACGCACAGTCACAGTGAGCGCCGACCTTCATCAGTCAGTGCATTTTATAAAAGACATTGATTGTCCTGTGTACTTCTGATACGCCCTTGTATAACATTGGTGCAGGTGTTYGTTTACAGTGAGACAGTAGCGCATTAGTAGCKTGTTTTAAAGTAGATTACTAGATCCAACTCATAACTGTTCATAACATCACTTTTACTCAACATTGCAGGTTAAACTTCAGGCAGAGATCTAAGCACTGCAAAAGATTCAGTAAATTCTGTCGAGCGGGTGATTGGAGACGCGTCCACAGTTTGACGCAGACGTGATACGCTGTCAAAACTTGCGGKTTATAATCCGGACCGTAACTGCTCATAGCTTCACTTCTACTCAACATTTTGATTACATTAATACTAAATACTGAAGGACCGGCAAAGTTACATATAATTCTGTCCCGCCAGTTTCACGCCKGTGACAAAAACAGACCAGGCGAACAGGGTTTCGGATTCTGACCCATGTACAGACAAAACCTTTCTTTTAGAGAAAGCAGTGTTTATAATGAGAGAACCGTAAACAGTAAAAAAACAAAAAACAAAACAAGCAGTAGACAATCAGACATCCTTAATTATACCAATAAAAAAACAGTAACACATTTTATATATACATATATATGTGTGTGTGAGTGTAATTAAGTATAACAAGTATAATATATAGGTACAAGCATATCTACACACGGTTTGTGCCTGGTTAGCCTCACCTCTGTTGTCTCCCATGCCTGAGGCAGCGCTCGCGCCGGCACGCAGGAGCTCGAGTCACGGATGCGGGTTTAACTCTACACCGAGGCCTGAGGCCTGCGCCGCGGCTTGTCTCCCAACCGGCGGTTTATCTAGAATCACACACAGGAAAGCGGCGCGGAAACACATTAAACACACCCAGTTACACCCGGGGACATATTAACAGCAGGGCTTTTATAGTCCTCAACTTTATTGAGCTTTCTGGACCTGACCGGAGACCATTCGCGATGCTAACTAGCTAGCTCGGTTATATGCTGAGCTTACAACACACACACAAACACACACACACACACACACACATACATACATACACAAATCTATAAACTGGGTGCTAAGTTTAAGAAATGAGTAAGTCAATATTAATATGAGTGATAAAGTCTATAGATTTCAGTGAGGTAGTCTTACGTGTTAGCTGACATGGAGGAGGAGGATGAGGAGCTCAGAGATTAAAACCGTGATCTCACACACCAACACTATTTAACACCAATCTATAATCTGTGTGCGTGTGTGGAAGAGAGGATCATCTGATTATAATCCTGCGTTCCTTCTTCTCTTCTCTTCTATTCCCTTCCGTGCTCCTCTCGCTCTCTGCCACTATCACTCTGTCTGATACATACACACACACTCAGCAGCGCTGCTTCCTCTCCAAACAGGAAACGAGAACATGTTCGAGCGAGCGCACGCGCGCGCGCGCACGCACGCACGCACTCAGCAACAGCAACATAAAGGTCCCACCATGCTGCTTTATTGTGTTACAGATTTTAGTGACTTCAGTGACTTTAGTAGTAAATAACCCAACCACGTGACTAGGGCTCATTATAACGATTTAAAAGCAGGTCACATGACTACGACTCGTTATATTGTTTAAGAACCAGGTCACATGACTAGGACTCTTTATAAGATGTAGGCACCCAGTAACGTTACTAGGGCTGGTCATAATATTTAAGAACCCAGTCATCTAACAAGGGGTTGTTGTAATATTTAAAAAAATTTGTCACATGACTAGGGCTTATTTTAATATTTAAAAACCCAGTCACATGACTATGGCTCGTATAATGTTTAAGAACCAGGTCACATGACTAGGACTCGTAGACGTATGCACCCAGTCACGTGACTAGGGCTGGTTATCATATTTAAGAACCAGGTCACATGACTATGGCTCATTATACTATTTAAGAACCCAGTCATGAGATGGGGGCTCCTTATATGTTAGCACCTGGTCACATGACTAGGGCTGGTTATGATATTTAAGAACCCAGGCACATGACTAGGGCTTGTTATATGTCATGTGACAAGGGGGTGCTTATAATATATAAGCACCCAGTCATGTGACAAGGGGTTGCCATAATATTTAAAAGCTTGGTCACATGACTATGGCTCATAATATAATTATAATTATAATATTTTATTATACTCATTATAATATTTATAATCATGTGAACCTCAATACAGTCATGTGATGAGGGCTCCTTATAATGTTAGCACCTGGTCACATGAATAATACTCATTATAATATTTAAGCACCCAGTCATGTGAGCAGGGTCAGGTGATGAGGGCTCCTCATAATAGTTTAGCATCTGGTCACATAACTAGGGCTTTAGGAACCCAGTCATGTGACAAGGGGTTGTTTTAAGATTTTAAAAACTTTGTCACGTGACTAGGGCTTATAATAATATTTAAGATCCCAGTTACATGACTATGGCTCATTATAATATTTAAGAACTCAGTCACGTGATGAGGGCTCCTTATAATATTTTAGCACCGGGTCACATGACTACGGCTCATTATAATATTTAAGAACCCAGTCATGTGTTGAGGTCTTATTATATTTAAGCACTCAGTCACATAACTAGGGCTCATGCAGCAAGTCATGCACGTTTTGAAAAAAAAAATCTGCAACTTTTTCATACAATGCATTGTGTTTATTTATTTTTATTTTAATTTTACAGTCCCAAAAATAAAAGTAATATTAATAAATTGTAATATTAATAGTAATACATAATAATCATTTTTATCTTGATATTCTAATGAATACAGTTTTATATTATATTTACAATTATTTTATGTAATTAACATTTTCATTTACTGAAAGTGCAAGAGCTTTTAATCCTCGTCATGTTATAACTAGAATCTGGTAGCTTTCTTTATCATCAGCCTGTCAGTTGGCACTGAACAATAGGGAGTGTCGAGTGAGCTGGGCAGAGGTGGAGAGGTGTGTTTCAGGCTAAGCTCTGTGGAATCTGTCTCTTTTACTGAGGYAAAGGTGATTTCTTTCATACTCAGACCTTCAGGTATTTCTGTTCAATAGAGACACCAAATGTCACATCACGAACACGACTGAGGGCATTGGCAGGGCTTCAGGTTTGATTCAGTAAAAACTAGTACGGCTCARATGGTGACAAGCCCAAAGAGGATGGGATGGGAGAGACAGGAGCACAGAGGAATGCTCTTGTATGGGAGCAATACAACCAGAAGAACAATGTTTTTAATGTTACAATACATCACAAAGGAATATCACCTACAGCCATTTAATCAAATTCGAATTTTGATTCTGAGCTGGTAGTACTAGATGGAATATTAAGTGCTGTCATTAAGTGCTGTCATGCTAGCATTTACTGACACGACCCCTGAGTCACTGGCTGGTTTCATTTTCTTACATTTGCATGTAAGGAGTTTGGAAGATGCTGTTACCCAGAGTGACTTTAAAGATGTGCTTTGAAGTTTCGCGCAGTAATCCTGATGATGGTACAGTAGGTCACTGACTCTGCAGGTAAGAGGTGGTGGGACTATTCGAGTAGTGCTAGAGGATCAGACCATGGTGCAGTGCACCAGTCCTGTTCAGTACACACATTGGGAAGACTTTTGACTCGACACCATCCACAAGAAGCATAAGGCATACAAGGTGCAGGGATGACCACAGCCTTAAGAAGATTGTCAAGCAAATCTGATTTAAGAGGTTGTGAAAACTTCACAAGGAGTGGAGTGAGGCTGGAGTCAGTGCATCAAGCCACCACGCACAGATACCCACAGGAAATGGGCTACAACTGCTGAATATCTAGTATATCTATTTAATTTGTAAATCAAACTCCCAGAGTCTTAAGGAAGAGAGAGGAGGCACAGAATCCAAGTTTTGGTTTTGGTTTTGGGTTTGGGTTTGGGCATTGGACGGAAACTGAATCCACATGACTAGCTGTAATATATGCATAAAATAAAACACAAATAAAATAAACAAAACATTTTTATGAACTTCAATTTGATCTGAATGGAAAAAAAATCCATATACAGCATTTATAATGCTGCACTGCAATTTATTGTGGTTGAAAATATAATTGGAATTTATTTGTATAATTCGTTATCCAGTTCATGCAATTCAACACGCTATTTTGATTTTAGGTATTTAGGTRCTGTTATCTATATAAATAAAAGAAAAGTTTTATCTGTACATTGGTCAAAACTTGTTCTTTCAATTATATCTTTACATTTCATACAGTAGAGGACCCAAAACCTGTCTGACTGTCTGTAATTACCTACTTTAAAATAATCTACTAATGCGCTACTGTCTCAATGTAAAACAAACACCTGCACCAATAGATATTAATTAGAAAAGATAAACTGAATATTTTTACTGGGATTAGTTAATATTTTCACTTTGGCTGAAATAACAGCGCTGAAGTGGTATAAGTGAATTTTAACACGCTGGAGTCGTTTTAAGACGAAACTTCATCTTTAGTCGATCTACTTTTTCCATTTCTCATCTGTGATTCACTCTCTGATTACCRAACAGGGAGTGTATTTGGCTGATGACTAAAGAAGTACAACTTAATGTAAACAAGGCGTAAGATACTCAACCTTACAGAATGTGATTTCTGTGTATTAATAAGTTATGTACATGGGCTTCAAGCTGAAATAATAATATCACTGATAATCATTACAATTAAAGCTCATCAGATTATTATTAGCTGTAACTATTCTATAGACACACACACTATGTACTTAGACTAGTGTGCATAATAAATCAATAAACAAATACATTTTATGAAATGTTGTTTTAAATATTGTTGTCACTATTTTCTAGCTGTCATGTCTTGTGAAGCGAATGTTGATGGTTTGTTCTGGGGAAAAAAAACAACTTTTCCGGTAATTCTGACCCCAGTTACGCTGGGATATGCGAAGAAGGAATTTCACTGTGCTGTACTGTATATGTGACAAAATAAAGGCTTTACATAATTCTTCCTTGACCAGACTGAACTACAATACACGATGCCGGACTCTAGATGGCGACAATGCGCCAATAAAGCGTAATAAGCCAGTAAAAGAAGAAGAAAATAAGCATTATTGTCCAATCAGGTTGTCGCTTCTAAAAACGCGTCGAATCCGCGAGCTCGTTTTTTTTTTTTGCAGTCTCGTTGGTTGCCATGATCGATAGTTTCCTTTGTCAACGAGTCGAGTTGGTTAATGGGCGATATTTTATATTCTCTTATGTGTTTTAGATTATGTAAATGTACAGAAAGGGTATATACAAAGTTTAAAAGTATGGTTTGAGAGAGATTGGCTAATTGTTTTACAGTTTATAATATTTTTTTAAAAAGTGGATTTCTACACAAAGACTTGGCAACCCGGGACTTGTTAAAGTCAGCGTTACTGTTCCGGCGCGCGCGTGTGTGAGTGTTATTGTTTCCTTAGTATTTCATGTAAAGCAGCGTTGTTAAACTGATGGCTGTGCAGACTAACGGGTTATAGTTAGTCTAGTGAACCAGGATCATATTATACAGACTGAGGTGGTGTTTACTGGCGGAGACCGAAAGCGTTAAACCCAGGCTAACAGAAAAGCTAACATGCTAACCCGAGGGGAAAAAACAAGCGTGTGTTGCCTCATAAATAACCTCACTGTGTGTTAAATAAAATCCAATAAACCTCTTTAATTAATCATTTAACAATAAAGCTATTTGATGGTTTACATAAATCGTATTAGGTGTGTTTAGCTTCTGGAGGCTTGCTTTAGGCTCGAAGAATAAAAACATCGAACTGAGCGTGGATTAATTTCATTATTAAACCAAAAACACCTATTAAAATATTTGAGACAAAGATAAAAAGGGGTGGGATCAGTTTTCTAGTGACACGTGACTAGGGATTGAAGTCGTTATACTCCTGTCATTAATGACGTCATGGTCAGGGTTTAAGCTCCTCCCACTCAGCTATTTCTTTTGGAGTTTCCTGACTTTCTAACCTTCCTAATTTCTAACCCACCACACACTGTACAGGTACTAAACCCCGGGCTGTCCTGATGCGTCTCGAGTTCCTGCACTCATCCCTGAATGCTTAAACATCCCCGGCTGCTTTCTGCCCCAAGGGTAATTAATTAATTAACTCCCCTATGTGATATGAGAGATGATACTGTATCCTGAAGGTGTTTCCCCTTAGTCTCTCGTCAGGCCGTGTCGTTGATGATGGCAGCTGTTACCAAGGTGACGGAGAGCATCGTGATCCTTGACGACGATGATGATGATGTTGAAAAGCCTTCCTCTTCGTCATTGCCGTCTTCCTGCTGTCCTCAGAGAGCCGGCACATCTCGAGTTGCACACGTCCCCGAGTCTCCGTTCACCTCGGCCAACAAGAAGGTCCACGTTCTGAAAGTGGAGAACGAGAAGCTCTTCAGCGAGGTGTGAGCACGCTCCTTATTTCTCTCTGATCCTACAGCTGTTGCTTTAACCTGMCAGACAAGACAGTGTGCTGTGTGAGTGAATTGTCATAGAACCACTACAAACTAAAACCTTGGTTGCAAGACAAGAAAATTTTTAAAAAAAAATTTAACTTGATAAACGAGCGAGGTCTCAATATACGAGTACTTGTAGTACGAATGYGCTTTGTCTGCTGAGTCACATGATCACAACTGAGCCAATAGTTCCTCTCACTCTCGTGCACTGTGACCACGTGTGTGTGTACATAATTTATTTTTTTAATGTAGTGTCCAAGGTTAGTGACTGTACTGCAACAATGGAAGGGAAAATGTTAAAAAGACTAGCAGTGAAGGATTCAATAGGAGGCAAAAGCAAGTGACAATATAGTTGCAAGCAGTGATGAGCGGGCCCAAGCACCCTGTGCCATCGTGACCCAAACACACCAGAAGGACATCCAGCACACCGGGCACATGCCTTTAAAGGGGATATATCAATACCATTATGACATAATTTTAGAAAAGTTGGGCGTTTTATGTTTAGAAGCAACACATTGTGATGTCACTCATTATGATGTCACACAGAAAGTTATTAACCACTTTTCAGCATAAGTTTAAGGCATCTTCACGGCTGACCCATTTGAGATATCAAAATTCACTCTACAATTTTGCATCGTCAACGTCTTTAGGTCACATGGGCCCAGTTTGTTGGCGATCGTATGAATCCCCCAGGAGGAGTATATAAAAAAGACATAAAATAACTGATTCCTCTTGGGCTGAGCCCAGAACATGCAGGTCGAAAGTTTGCCTCAATGAGTTCTAAATGTGTACCAGGTTTCTTGTGCAGTGTCTGCATGTGTGTATGAGCTATGCAGCAAAATCTTGTGTGAGGGGCCATGCGACTCTCATGTAAATTTTTCTTGAGCATGTTAAGACCCCCAACAAGTCCAAAATTTTGAAGTGGTATAAGGACGACACATGTCATAGTACTTGGCCCCTAAATAAGAGAGGTCCCTTATTAAAGTCACACAAAAAGAKGTAACACTCAGACGGAGGAATGAGTAAAAGTCATTGTACACAGTGAGGTCTGGACAGTACGGGGGGGTGTGTCAATAWCTCCCAGCTAGTTWTTATCCCAGAGTTCCTGTAAAACACGGACAGATGTGTCTTTTCTGTAAGTCAGTGACCTTGATCAGGTGTTCCACTCGCCGAATGTTCAGGGGAAATGACTGGAGACTGCAGGGATCGTCATTCAAAAACACACCCGCTTATTTAAAGCATTTGCACCGTTCACACGTTTACTGCGGCTGAGAGCCTCATCACCGTACTGTGCTTTAAATATTCTATAAATTTAATCGGCTGTTTTTACACCTTCATGCACCAGAAACGTTATTAGAAGTCCTGAGTCCCGTCTGAAGGTAATTTGACTTGTAATAGGTTTATTCCTGTAATAACGAGCTGAAAGAGTTTTGATTTGATTATTGTTGGGAATGTGAGTGAGTTTCTAGGCAGTATCTTTCGTTCACATTCTCAAAGTGTTTCGCTCACATCTGTTCCTCTTTGATTTTCCACCCCACACAGTTTGTGGATCACTGTGTAAAACACGCTCAGGAGCACCCGGAGGTCGTGCCCTTCCTGAAGTCAAAATACGCCAAGGCTTTCCCTGACTTCCTGACGTCTGTGGAGTTCCGGAACGCAGTGGGCCGCTGCCTGACCAAAGCCCAGGCTCAAACTAGCAAAACATTTGTTTACATTAACGAACTCTGTACCATACTTAAAAAGCATTCCGCCAAACGGGTCAGCATTCAKCCTTCTCATGGCAAAAAGCCGGTAAAACCCCCGAGCGGAGACAGGGACGAGATAGCCAGCGTGGACGTGAAGGACGAGTCTGCCTTGGGGAACGTGGACGCTGGGGAGGAGGAAAGGAAAACAAAACAAGCTTCCAGAAARCAGGTTTGCATCTTCATAGGCTCTTAGTTCAGCCCTGTGAGAKTATGTGTGTGTAAGTCTCTTTACTTTCTCTGTCTCTCTCTCTCTCACACAGATAGCACACTTGGAGAACTTGCTGAAGGTTTACAGTGATGAGATCAAACGGCTGCAGGAGAGGGAATTGAGTTTGGAGGAATTGGAGAGAGAGGACTCGTGCTACATCCAGGAGCACAAGCTCAAACGCAAAGTAAGTCTAACATGTACACACATCGGGAACATGAGTCTCAGTGACCTGAAATGATTTCTGTGATCAGCACTTTTTYTGGGGGGCATCTTTACTAGAGGAAAMGAACAATAATGTACATGATGTCATTCAGAGCACACAGTCCAACTCATGTTCCTAAAAAATAAAGGTATTTTAATTTGCTGAGCCTGAGGGTCTTTCACCTTCCTGTTAATGATGATGACGGCCTGCAGCTGCTAGTGTCTTTGAGCAATGTAAAACCACCTAGAACGGTTCTGTAAGAAAACCCCAAACTGGTGGTCAAGAACAACCGAGGAACCACCAAGGCACAGGCCTTGATTGTAATTCTTTTACTCCTGTGAGGAACTTGTTTTATTCTGTTGACAGTTTTGAAAAAAAAAAAAACAAGTAAATCCAAATTTAGTTTCAAAGTTTTTAGCAAAAAATTGATCTGAAACATCTTATCTAGTTTTAACATCGAATAACAAAAACTGACTCTCGCTGTGAATATAGCCGCAGAAGCTGGCATGGCATTAAAGAAAGAAAGAACACCTACTGTATGTCACTGTCTAAAACAGATTTACATCAGCATGAACTAAACAAAACCTGGACAAAAAAAAAAAAGTGTTAAAGCCTGTATTTAGACCAGAATGTTTATATTAAGTTTAGGTTGTGACCAGCTTTACGAGGGGGTCTTGCTAAACTTGGACATAAACAGTGTTGTGGATTCTGAAAATGTTTTGTGGTAAAGTCTACAGAAATTACTTTTTAATTTAAGAAAATGACCACGTTTMAGATTAAGATTTAWTGATTTGACACATGTTACTTTTAAAGGAAGCTGGGGTCAGAGTGCAGGAAACGGTGCCCCTGGACCAGATGGTGTGCTTGAGGGCCTTGCTTTAAGGGCTAAACAGTGGCAAATTGTCGGTGCCAGGGCTTAAACCATTGACCTTCCGATCAGTAACCCAAAGACTTAGCTGTCTGAGMCACCGGTGCCCCGAGTTAACGTTTTGCAAATTCAAAAATAAATACAGATTCCGGCCCTCGAGGGTCTGTGAATAATAAATATCGGGATCGACTAGTTATACGTATTTCTGGCCTCATCTATTATTTTAGCCTAAGGGATTTTCCTTAGTCCACCAAGGCCTGATGTGCACTCGCAGTCACATGTAGGCCTGGGTGTCATTAAAAAATTTCCAGTATTCTTTATACCATCACATTTACCTTGACACCTGATGATTCATTTTCACAATTTGTATAAGATCCACTTTAACATGAAGAAAAATGCATTAATGGGATTCTGATCCTCACATGATTCRCTTCATCTCTGACTAGTTCGACTGGAGAGAGAGCATGCAGTGATAATTTTCTTGTGCATCCAGCATATCATGCATTTATATTTGTTTTATGTATACATACAGTAGAACCTCGGGTTGTGAGTAATGCAGTTTGCGAGTGTTCCGCAAGATCACAACTGAGCCAGTCATTTTTCTCTCTTGTGCTGCGGAATTGTGGGTAATCGTCTCCCCTGCTGGGTCTTAGTGCTCGTCTCTTACTAGTATAATCAACATCTCCCTCTCTGTTTCAGCGTGTCGTTAGTCCTATGTGTGTGCACGCGTGTAATTTGACACCGATACACACACTCTCTCTCGCCTTTACACCCCCCCTTCCCTYGGCTTCACACACACATACAGACGCGCACACTCTGCTCTACACGGAAACACTGCTCTCTCACGATTTGTTTCAAAGGTAAAGTGCAGGTTAAAATTTTTTTCTTTCTTTATAGCATTGATTTCGTTAGTATGCGCTCACGCGAGTGTCATTAGCGATATYCCTTATCAGTCGGGYTTTATTTTTACTTTTTTTAAAGGTAAAGTGCAGATTAATTTGTTTTATTTTCACTTTATATTTTATATTAGTTATTTTTATGTATTTATTTTTTAGGGCTGTGGAACGAATAATTTAATCATCGTGTTGATTTCAGCATGACATCATTTTTGATTGCTCAATCTCACAGTCTCCAGCCAATGAAATCACTCTGTACAAAGGATTTGTTTTTGTTTACTTCCTCGTACCTCTCTGTGCAAACATTCACTGGTTAAACAAAAGTCCAGCTTGGATGGATTCTCAAATCAGGAGAGGTTGATGAATTTTTCCCATAACATAAGCTCATCCATTTATTCTGGAACCCGTTGTGTTTTTTTTACGTTTGTATTTTTTTTTGTTGTTGTTATTATGGGCGTACGCTTACGGCTGTAAAAGGTTTATTGACTGTAATCCTCTACTGTGATTGGACTTATGTTTCAGATGATGAAGATCTATGATAAACTGTGTGAGCTGAAGAACTGTAGCACACACACTGGCCGCGTCATGGAGCAGAGGATTTACTACAGCGGCACTCGTTACCCAGAGATCAACAGGAAGGTACTCATTATTCAGGATCTCAGGATTTAATTGACATTAAATTAAATATGATTTTAACAATGATTTTTTAACAAGAAGCTTTACATAATCAAAAGAAAATTATGGAAATGCGTACGAAATGTAAGAAAATTTGTATGGATCAGAATGATCAGATTGTCCCTGATGAACAACCATTCATTGGTCACAGAAATCTCTGTTCTGATTTGGTTTTAGCAAATACTGCTTATATAGACAGAGGGTTTAACCTTAGGGGTGATGTACATATTATGTTACCCAAAGAAAGCATGTAAAGGGAAAAAAGCAGTGAGCCTAAAACCGAACCCTGTGGAACACCAAACTCCACTAGAGAACATGCAGAATAATCACCATTTAAATCTACAAACTCATAACGATCAGTCAAATAAGATCTGAGCAACGAGTCATTTACTACTTTGACTCAACGGTCATTTACTACTTTAACAAGTGCTGCCTCTGTACTGTGATGAAGCCTAAATCCTGACTGATACAGTTCATGTATGTTATTTCTATATAGATATGAACATGGCTGCTCCCCTTCTATCATTTCCAGAATCTTAGAGATGAAGGGGAGGTTTGCTATCGGCCTGTATTTGGACAGCTGACGGGTCGAGGTCAGGTTTCTTAATTAGTGGTTTAATAACTGCTAATTTAAAAGATTTTGGAACATACCCACTGCTGTTATTGCTGGTACTATCTGCTTGAGAAAATGTGTCAGTATAGGATCTAATTCACAGGTTCACAATTTTGCAGAAGAGATGAGTGAAATTAGTTCACTCTCTTCAAGGGGAGTAAAGTATTCTAGGTTATGATGTGGTGTTGTTGGTTTATCATCTGTATCACTTAAATTGTCTGGTTTCAAAGCCTGAATTTTTTGCCTAATATTTCTGAGGTAAATATTTAAAAGGTTCATGAAGTCTTCACTACTCCACGATGTTGTTGTGTAGATTTTTGCAGTGGTCTTGTTTCTAGTTAATTTAGCTACATATAATTAAATACAAATCTAGTATTGTTTTTGTTATTTTCTATAAGCGTGAAGAGATGCAACGATCTAGCAGCACTGAGAGCTTTTCTATAGGTCAGGGCGCAGTTGGTGTTTAAAGTGGTGGCACGCTGCTGTGCTTTTAGAGGTGTTCTAGCAGAACATGACTCGTTTGGTGGGAGACCACACAGTGACTTGTGACATAACTCATATCAACAGACACCACAGAACACACCCCCAGAGCTCAAGCGGAGCCAAGCTATAATGGGCCAAGGGCAACCCCCCAGCCTAGGTAGTTTCAACGTTATGACTTCTTGGTGTGTCTCTCCTGTGTCTTAAAAAAAGAAATCTCCTGCTTGCATTAGATTGAGCGATTTATAAACCGGCCTGAGGTCCACGAGAACCCTCCGGATTACACAGACATCCTGCAGGTGGTGAAGCGCACCAACCAGCGCAACCAGCTCATGCTGAGCCGCAAGCAGGAGGCGCAGATCGCGCAGGAGGCGTTCTGTGAGACGGGCAGTAAACTGCAGGAGAGGCGCCACCTCGACATGGTCTACAACTTCGGCTCTCACCTCACGGACCTCTACAAGCCCGGTAAGTCATCTCACGGGTGGGACTTTGTGCAATGTGTAAGTGTAAATCGTATAATGATGATACTGTCCTTGTTTTTGTAAACTTAAAACAATCTCTTTTTTTTTTTTGCCTTTTTTTTTTTTTTTTTGTAAACGTAGCCTCAGATCCTGCCATTAATGACTTCGCCTTGGAGAGGAAGCTACGCTCTAACAGAGAGGCGGCAGTCACCTCCCTTGAGGAGGTCATCAACAAATACGCTCTCAAACAGGATGACGCCGAGGAGGAGGACAGGAGAAAACGTCTGGAGAAAGACAAGCAGAAAAAAGAGGTGAGATGGCGTCAACAGTGGGAGGGAAATGAGCTGTGCGCTTTGAGGGAAATCTGTAAACGTGCCTGTAGGGCTGAGGTCATACAGTGGACCCTCGCTTGTGAATGTTCGACTTACGAGCCAAAAGTTTTGGCTGGCAACTATGGCGTTATATTCCTGCCACAATTCTGAACGCGCGGTTCGACATTTTGAGAGCAGGCAAACCACTCTTATGCTCAATTCTGCGCGTGCAATGTATCTTCTGCTCGCTCAACATGTTCTCCGCGCGCGCTCGACTCTGCCTGTAAGCTCGCTCAACTTTGTCCAGCGTTACAAAACTGCCACAAAACCAGCCAATCACAGACTTCCACACTTCTGATTCTACACAGTAGCTTTACACTCAAAGCAGCTTTACAAAATCAAAAGAAAGATATATTAAAATAAAATTATATATTATATATAATTATATACAACTGAAAGGGAATTATATAAGGGAAGCACTGTAAATAAAGTTGTATTTATTCATAAATATTATAAACAAATATTATAGTATTTATTTTTTATTCAATGACGTGTTAGTATATACCAGTTTCGTTTAGCCATTGTGTTTTCACAATGAGTAATCTACTTTTAAGATATGCTCAAAGAGACTCGCAGACTTATTCACAGCCAGCTGACATTTATTAAGACTATGATGCACACTTAAAGCACTGTTCCCCCTTCTCTTGTTGCGTGTGCTGTTCAACACAGAATGGTCAGCAGGAGTCTGTAAAGGCAGAGAGCACTGACAAAAGTGAAGTTAAAAATCAAGAGGAAGAGGAGAAGGAGAAACAGGAGGAGGAGGAGGAAGAGGAAGATGTGGAGGAAGACGAGGAAGAAGACGAGGAAGATGATGAGGAATCTTCCGATCCGGATATCGAGGAGGAGATCAAGGCCAGCGAAGCACAAGGTGGACCAGGTATGAATTGTMTATTGATCCGTTGTTGGTCCTTCCGGAAGCACAYATGTTTCCGTATTTGAATTTGAATTTGAAATCTGCACTTAAATGTTTTAAAGTAATGTTTTTAGTTTATTTCTGGTCTGACCTGCTACTACGAAATACTTGATTTACTTTCCTAGTTTGAAATAAAGAGGAGTGTGTGCCACTTTGATCAACTCACCATTCTGAGACATATTTCTGCTGTGTTTGACTGAAATGTACTTTTTGTTCTCTCACCAACTGAGTATTACGTATGTGTGTCTTCATATTCTGCATTGATACTATTTAATTAATCGTAGCCRCATAATCTACGAACCACTGATTTATATGTGGGACATTTCAGATGATGAAGACAACGAGGAGGAACGTCTGAGCGCCAGTGATGACACCGTGCAGCCAGGCAGCAACGGGTCATGTCCTTCGGTCAAGTCTCCTGACTGCGGAGATGAAAGTGCCGATGAAGTTCCACAGTCTGACAGCAGGACAAGCGGCAGCATCTCCACTGGAAGATATCTGGAAGTCAAGCAKTCCCCAGACAGTCGCTCCTCTTCGCATGGCCACGGTGAGACAGGCGTCTCGAACCCTCGTTCCGGAGAGGCCGACGTGTTGCTCGTCTCTAACAGTTGTCCTTCAGCCGACTCGAACAGTGTCAGTGAAGCCACGGGGATTCCATCCGCCACTGAGGACTGTGTCTCCGCCCCAGTGACGATGTCTGCCAAGCATCCTGAGGTGAACAGCAAGAAGAGGAAACGGGAGTCGAAGAGGAACCACACGATCATCCATAATGGAAACGTCGGAGAGAGCGATGTGAGGTAAAGCAAGCTTGTCTCCCTTAAGGAGATGGGTTAAAGGATGGAAAAGGGGAAGGAACAGTTACTCAAGTAGATTTCTTTATGACCGTACACTCACACTAGTGATATCCATGAAACACTTGTGTAAATACTCGATAGCTACAGCTGAGGCCAAATTATTAGCCCCCTTACAAAATAGTCATCGTTTTAAAAGTTATTTCAAAAGTGCTTTTAAACAGAGCAAAAAAAAAAAAATGAACACAGCTTTTTTAGACATCCTAGTTTTATTTTGGGTGCTTAAATTATTTTATTTTCCACACAGAAATGAAGCTATTACACAAAACACAAAAACTACCAGGGTCAAAATTATTAGCCCCCCGCATTCTAATAGTCTTTTTGCTGGATAACTGCCTGCAGTCGTTTGTTGTAATCGTCAACAAGTCTGACACTTCTTTGGCAAATCTCTCAAGTTCCTCTAGATTTGATGGTTTTCTGGCATGGACATTTTTCTTTAGGTCACTCCACATATTTTCTATTGGATTTAAGTCAGGGCATTTTCTGTTGGATTTAATTACATTTTTATTTTTATTATTATTATTTTTTTTTCATGTTCTTTGGGTTGAATGCCTCACCTTTTTTCCTCCAAACGTAAGCAGTGTCTCTGTGTCCAAAGAGCTCTAGTTTAGTCTCATCGGACCATAAAACACGCTTCCAGTATGAATAATCTTTCTCCAGGTTGTCCTGTGCATATTTAATTCTGGCTTGTAGGTGTCTTTTCTTCAAAAAGGGGAGTTTTTCTTGGTCTGTAGCCTCTCAGTTCATTCCTGTGCAGAGCTCTAGTGATGGTCTTCTTAGAGACTATAATTCCTGATAATTATAGATAATTATAATTCCAGTATCTTGGCAGTTGTTCTGGGGTCTTTAGACACATCTCACACTAGTTTTCTTTCCAATGTCTTTGAAATCTTTCGCTTCCTCTCTCTGCCAGGCTACTTTCTGCACCGTGTGGCTTTCTTTGGATTTCCTGATTATACCGCTCACTCCAGTTCTTGAGACTTGGAAACGCATGCATAGCTTTGTATATCCTTCTCCTGTTTTATGTGCATCAATAATTCTTTATCTCAAGCCCAAACTGAGTTCCTTTGTTTTTTGGCATGTTGCTTTCTGAAATGACAGCTCAAAGACCCATACTGAGACTTTTATACCTTAATTTAACTTAACGTAATTATTGAATGAATTGAATCCTTTACCTGTGAAGGTAAAGCACATGACTGCACAAAGGTGGCTTGCGCAGTGACCTAATAAGTGGTCATTTCTTAAAGGGGGCTAATAATAATGTCCCTGGTCATTTTAGCCTTTTCGTACATAATGTTTTGGTGTGCAAATATAAATATTTTGGTCTTTATAATGAAAAATAGTAAGTTCAGAAATGTTAAAAAGAGGTTCTCTGCTCTGTTTGCTCTGTTAAATGGGTACTTGGAAATATCTTGAGGAAACGTAAAATTTCATAGGGGGGCTAATAATTTTGTCCTCAACTGTAAGTGAAAGCGTAAGTTTAGACGGTTYATGCTCTGCTGGTTTGCTGGTCTTTAAATTTGCAGTGTATGAGAGTGGTGTTGTGGAGGATGAGGAGCCTCAKACACTTCTATAGAGAAGTCATGTTGGCTTTACTCATTTTTCCTCAGTGCATATAATTAAACCTTTATGAAGCACATTCTCATAAAAAAAAAAAAGTAAATTTATCACCTTTTTTACCTTTTCAGCTGTCATGAGAATTAAAAAGTCGTGTTGACGTTCTGACAACAGAATATTAAATATTTAACTGGAGAGATATAAAGAGAAGATCCCACCTGGTAGTAAGGGTCCCGTGAGCTTCATCAGTTAATCAAACTATAAACGTACACAGAATGTAAATAAACAGTAGGATGAGGACATCAGGCATAGACRCATCTTTTTTCTACTTAAAAAAAAATATTATTATAAAAAATTAATATTCAGCAAATCTACAATAATCAAGTAGAAAATTTTCTCTTCATTATTTTTTGTTAGTTTCTTTCAAATTCCAATGTACAGTAATAATGCTATCCTAGTAATATTATCTAAACAAGCTTCAGTCTTAGTGTTTTTTTCCCCCTCTATCTTCAGTGCTGATGCGTGTAATGATGTTAATGATGAAATGTCAATGTTGTGTTTAGTAACAGTGATGTCTCTCGGGATGTGAAAATGGCCTGTAGCCCTGTGCTTGTGGACTCCACCAGGGCGGACACACCCACTCAGGATATGGTCAGCAGCTCTCGCTCCACACCTCCCCCTAAAAAGCACAAGGCAAGTAAAACCAAAATGAAAGAATAGATTGGCTTAACATTATTTATAAGGTGAAAGATTTATTTATCTACTTATTTTTTTTGTGCTAATTGTCTGCTTCCAAAATTTCAAAATAAAGCCTTTTCTTTAGTACATGTTCACCTGCACAAAATATCACTGGGTATATGTATATCATTCAAGCATACTGTACATCTCCTAGCACTGAAAAAGAAAGAAACAAATGTTTATGGTCATGCTAGTCTGATGTCGGAAGCTAAGAAAGCTTGGGTATGGTTAGTACTTGGATCGGAGAAAAAATACACTGTTTGGCCAAAAAAAAAACAGTCCTGGAACAGTTTTTTTCCCCCTCGATTTTCTCTCCAATTTAGTCGTGTCCAATTCCTCCCCGTCACTAGGGGGCTCTACATTAAGGTTACTACTACCACTCAGTTGGGAGGGCCGAAGACTATCACGTGTTTCCTCTGAATCACGTAACGCCAGCCAACCGCATCTTTTCGAACTGCTCGCTCACATACYGTTGGGGGCAGAGTAACACACTCGGAGGACTGCGCTAGCCGCTCCTTCCACTTGCGTGAGATCACAGACGCCCCTGATTGGCTGTAGAGCCGTGATTAATGTGGGAGCACTTGCCTCTCATCCCTCCCCTCTGATAGAGCTCAATCAGCTCTCTCTAGACCTCCGGCGTGAGGCAACAGCATCACCCAGGAACCAAACCAGCGATCTCCGGATGATAGGACGAGCACTTTRCCACTGCRCCACTCGGGGGCCCCATTCAGTCACCTTTAGCTTTCACTCACTCGCGCTTCATGGGTGAAAATGATTCTTCGTGGTCTCAGAGCACACACTCTGAGTCCTGGAATACGCCCCTAGCCATCAGAGAATAAACCCTCCAGAGATGTGATGTACTGGTGATTCAGTAAATTCACGTGGTCAGCTGACTTCATTTTATTGCCACATAACGTTGCCGAGTCTCGACCTGAGTGACTGAAGCAACCCCAGATCATAACACTGTCTCCAGAGGCTTGTACAGTGGACACTATGCATGATGGTGCATCGCTTCATGCGCTTCCCTTCTCACCCTGACACGCYCATCACTCTGGAATAGACTCAATCTGGACTCATCAGGTCACATGACCTTTTATCATCGCTCCACAGTCCAGTCGTTATGATCACTAACAAACTGAAGACGTTCTTGATACTCTCACTATCAAGTGGTTTTCATATGGACACAGCTGTTTAGTCCCGATCCTGTGAGCCCTCATCACACTGTGTGTGTGTGTTTTTACCATGCACCTTCAAGTGTTTAAGTGATCTGCATACATGATCTTTGCCGACCAGATTCCTCTCACAGAGTTGACGGTTCAGGACTGTCCTTCCGCAGTTTGATAATGTGTTAAAGATTTTCAATTAATTGTTTTTGTGTGTGTACATACATACGCAACTTCTTTTGAATTGTGTGTAAATAAAAGTGAGTTCCTATTAAAATAGTTTTTTCATAAGTAAAGGTAGGGTTTAGTGTTTTTGAATTATTGGCACCCTTCAGCGTAATATACAAACCAGTACCTACCTCCCACTGACTTGATGAAATAATTCTATTTTGCAGGTGAATGTTGCGACCCAGTGTGACCCAGATGAGGTGATTGTTCTCTCTGATTCAGACTGAGCTGCTGCACTGCCGGCTAACTGGACGACGAGTCCTCGTGTCCATAGGCCCCTATGCTCCAAATCTGCTGGTGCTTATCCGTATCGCATCCTGAAGCGAGAAACAAAGTTAAAAAGAAGCTCTTTTGCTGTGAATTAAAGCGTTGCTATCACATAGTTACATTTTTTTTTAACGCCAACACGGCTAGCTGCAATGTGGCCCATGTGGCCAAGCAGCACAGATTCAGGGTATTGTTAATGGGGTATTTTATAGAAAAATATACCTGTTCATTGTATTGTTCTATTGTATTTGAATATTCTTTTTTGAAAACAGATAAAAGTTTGGTCTTTATTCCTGTTTAAAAAGATTTAATTAAACAGGGAAGGCCTAATTTATTTTTCTGTTGAGTTCCCTTAAAAACTCAATAAAAACAACTATTTTTGTGTAAACTCGTTGTGTTGGTTTTTGAAAATGCACTTTGAAAATGTGTGTGGGGCGGGGGGGTCGGGGGTTTGGGGCGGGGTTGAACTACATGTGCAGTGCACTACTGCCTGTTTACTGTAACACAAGGCCGAGACGGGACGTCTCGGTTACTGATGTGGTTTTCTTAAGTAGCAAACATGAACTGTGCCTCATCTGCATCAGCACGTTTCCTGTCACTCACTTGCACGTCATGTCAATGATATTTCACACTGTGGTTTAATTAACCTTCTGGGTACCATGGGTACCACGATTGTAGTTTGCGATGGAGGCTAATACTGTACCTCAGAAGTACAAGCTGGGGACGGGGGGAGCTCTGTGGACGTCACCTCAAGTCTCCCCCAGGAAGTCTGACTGGACATGCCATTGGTAAAATCAATCACACTAAACTGCAACGAAGTAAACCACAGTTCATTTCTAATACTCAATATATACAGTCAGTCCTATACGTTGTGTAACAATGAAAAGTTTTTGTCATTTGGTCTTTAGTTTTAAATTTGATGTCGTGGTTTTCAAACACTCAATATTTGAACGAACTCGAGACTTTCAGCTTCAATTCAAGACGACAAGTGTGGTTTTAACCATTCAGGAATTACAGCCGTTTTCACACACGYACATTTTGGTGGCWCATAAATCATGAAACAAATGGCTGAAAAGTAGTTGCATGGCCAGATGTGGCCTGTTCCCTCATTACACCGTGACGAAGCGAGCCGATAAAAGGGCTGGAGGTGGTTCTGAATGTTACATTTGCATTCGGTATAGCTGTACTCTCAAGCTCTCAACATGAGGTCAAACAGACGTGTATGCAGGTGAAGGTGGCTATCATTAGGCTGAAAAAAAATTATTAAATAAATAAAATTAACCCATCAGAGAGAACAAAAACATTGGTAACATTCTTAAAACAGAAGGAATTATATGGATAGGCTGGAAGGAAGGCCTCCAAGCCAGGAGAAAATCGGAGGGTTGCGCCAGGAATGGCGTCTGGAGTAAAACTTGTGCCAAGATGTTTTGAATTGGAGGAACGCTGCGGCGACCCGTTGACCCGAGCACTCGAAAGACTAACAACAGCAGAAGGTCTGGACCACCACAGAAGACTATGGAGTGGATTGCCGGATATTTCTGTTCATGGTTAAGAACTGAAATCAATGGGTAATTGACATGTTTAACAGACAATTGAACATCTGCTGTCACAGGAAGGTGTGTTTGAAGATTGAGTTTCTTTAGATTGGAGCATAATGTGTGATCTAGCATGCTTCATTCTGCAACCATGCTGTTAGTGTTCCATCCAGCCAGCAGTATAGTTTTACTATATGTACTATACCAGGCGGTGATGACACAGGGGCTTAGGCTCGATCCTGGTTGATTTTGAATCTTACATCTCACATGTGGATGAAATCATATAAACAATTAATGAACACAATGGATGCAAACATTTTTTTTGATTAATGCATTAGCAAGCTTTGTATGTACTGTAACATTACTCATGCAAAGACATTTCTACACCTATTTTCAACATACAGTACGTAAATACTTAAACCTCTCAAAATACAACACCGACATAAGCCCTCGCTCTCTGGACACAGCAATAAGAATGCTGTGTACTTGCTGGCTCACGGATGCTGATTAAATTTTCTCATTAGGGCCCAATAAGGTGCGCGGGACCTCTTGTTTTCCTAAGGATTATTATTAGGGCACAAGCAACACAAGCAGGACCCTCTTGTTTTCCTAAGGATTCTTTTTTTCCACCATTTTGGACTTTTCGAGGGTCTTAACATGCTCAAAAACTCATGAAACTTGGCAGACAGGTTGGAATCTGCTGCCATCATTATGCCTGAGGGTCTCGTGGCCGAGGGGCCATAGCTCATACACACTTTCACGCAGGCACACGAAACTCAGTACCCATTTAGTGCTCATTGAGCCGAACAACTTTSGCACTGCATGTCCTGGGCTCAACTCAACAGGAGGTCAGTTATGTTGGGTCGTTTGCAAAAACGCACCCAATGGATTTTGATATACTCCTCCTAGGGAATTTATACGATCGCCACCAAACCGGGACAAAGAGATCGTTGCAGAAAAAAAAGAGAAAAGGAGGACATTGAGGATGTAAAATTGCTGGGGGATTTTTGATATCTCAAACGGGCCAGCCGCGATAATGTCTTAAACTTAGACCAAAAATTATTAATAACATTCTGTGCGGCATTATATTGAGTGACATTATATTCAGTGACAACTTCTGTTACATCACATTCAGTGACATCACATTGAGGAACATCATAGTGTGAGGCTTATTTTCCAACATCTGCGGCCTATTGTGCACACATAAACATCAAAAATGTTAACACACGCACAMACACGCACACACTAACGCACTCAACAAATATTTAGGGCCCAAACTGACATTAGCCCTGTATAGTGTGTGATGTGTGCAGGTTATACAGTGCAACCGAGTGACGATGGCTTTTTCGAAATTCTTAACACACTCAAATAACACACAGGTTGTGCGGTGCGTCCGGGGTGGYGATGGCACAGGGTGCTTGGGCCCGTCATCGTTGCTTGCAAATATATATATATATTTTTTTTTTTCCACCCTTTTGGACTTTTTGGGGGTCTTACCATGCTCAAAAACTCATGAAACTTGACAGACAGGTTGGAATCTGCTGCTATCAGGATGCTTGAGAGTCTCGAGGCCCGGGGCCCCCACACGAGATTTTGCTGCATAGCTCATACACACTTTCACGTAGGCACACGAAACTCGGTACACATTTAGAGCTCATCGAGCCGAACAACTTGCGCACGGCATGTCCTGGGCTCAACTCAACAGCAGGCCGGTTATTTTGGGTCGTTCCCAAAAAACACACCCGATGGATTTTGATATACTCCTCCTAGGGAAATTATACAATCGCTGCCAAACCGGGCCGATCTGAGGCTGCAGCTAAAGACGCTAGCGATGCTAATGCTAGCGCTAATGCTGGCGCTAACGGCTACAGACARGAAGTCACTGCCAGCACCAGAAACGCCGCGTGTTCATCATCTCCAAGCATGGCGTGAGGAGAGCCTTCAAGAGAGTGAACACCAGGAAATCAGCAGGACCAGACGGCATCTCATGTAGATGCCTCAGAGCCTGCGCAGACCAGCTAGCACCTGTGTTCACCGAGATATTCAACATCTCTTTATCTCAGTCGGTGATCTTTACATGCTTCAAAGAGTCCATCATTGTTCCTGTTCCTGCTTCCCTCAATGACTATCGACCTGTAGCCCTCACATCAGTGGTGATGAAGTGCTTTTTTTTTTCTCATTTAAATTTTTATTTTCGTTTTTGGAGAGAGAATACAGTTGTAGGCAAAGATATTCACAACTTCTCTGCATCAAAATAAATAAATAAATTAAATAAATAAACAGTACTTAAATAATAAAATAAATAAAATTATATAATAATACACACAAAATATATATTTTATACACACACACACATACAAAATAGTAATAATATACCTATACTCATGCATACACAAACGCATATAAAATTATAATAATAAGAAATACAAAAACAAATGAATAAATAAGTAAAATAAAACTTTAAAATACCAATTTGAACAAAAGAACAAAACAAAACAAAAACCCAGCCAAAATGTCACATCCATACTGTATTTCCTTCCAATTAACAACTATATACATAACTGAACAACAGAACAAAGGGAGCTTTTACAACAGATGTTAATTCGTGCGTAATTGCCTACAGTGCAGTTGTTACAATTCAGGAAAAATCTGGGCGTATTGGTTTAATGTAGTCCATCCATTTACTCCAGATCTGAAAAAAATTTCCCATTTGAGTTCTCAATAAGAAGGACAGCTATCAATCCATTCCTCAACTGTGGGAGGCTCTGGTTTTAACCACTTTCTAGTGATTGCTTTTTTACTTGCTGTAAGAAGAATTAACATCAGTTTTCTATTTTTAATGTTTCCACCATCTGGAATGATGTTACCAAAATATAAAGATTCACACGTAAAATTGATCTCTATTTCAAAAACAGCTTGCAAATTCCTTTTAATCTCTTGCCAATATGGGGTTAGTTTTCGACAGGCCCAAAATATATGATGATGGTTAGCTTGCCTTTCCCCACACTCTCTCCAGCAGTCAGTACTATTTCCTTTGTGTAGTTTCTGTATAGGGGTAATAAAGAACCGAATGACATTCTTCCAACCAAATTCTCTCCATATTGTTGAGCTTCTAGACTCCCATTGTGATTTGCAAATTTTCCCCCAATTAACCTCTGAAATATTTAGATTTCCTTCCTTATTCCATTTGTCTCTGATATATAATGTGTTCTCCTGTACTGTTTGCTGAAATACATTGTATAACTTAGAAATGATCTTATTGCATGGCTGAGCTTTTCGACACTGACAAGATGACCTTTATTACTCCTGTCTCCACTATTTCCAGTGCTTCTGATTTAATATTACATTCAACATAGTGTCTTACTTGAAGGTATCTATAGAAGTCACTCTGGTTGAGCCCATACTTTCCCTTTAGTAATTCAAAGCTTTGAATTTGACCTTTGTTGAACAATGTATAATAGTTTGTGATACCTAGCCTAGCCCATCTTTTGAAACAGTCATCTATTGTATTCGGAGTGAAGTCCGTATCGTAGGCACACCATCTTAATAATCTCGTTGCATCTTCCAAAAGCGAAGAAGCCGGTCGCCAAAAAGCCCGCCGCGGCGAAGAAGCCCAAAACGGTAGCGGCCAAGAAACCAGCCACAGCCGCCAAGAAGGCGAAGAAACCCGCCGCCGCTAAGAAAGCCACCAAGAGCCCCAAGAAGGCGAAAAAGCCTGCGACCCCTAAGAAGGCAGCGAAGAGCCCCAAGACGGCGAAGGCAGTTAAACCCAAAGCATCCAAGGCTGCCAAGCCTAAAGCGCCCAAGACGAAAAAGGCAGCTCCTAAAAAGAAGTAAAGATGTTAAGTTTGTTTCTTTTACATTTCCCCTCTAAACGGCTCTTCTAAGAGCCACCAACGTTGTCGTTTAAGGAGCAATGATCCCTTAAAAAAAAATCTTAAAATCACAAGATTCTTTAGAATCTTACAGTATAAATTGCATGGTTATTTTATTCAGGTATACACTTCAATCTAGTCATATAAAGAGTACATTGACAATGCATGCATGTAAATCAGAAGTAGAAAAGTTTTTAAATAACATGTTCCATTATATTTTCCACAGGTCCATTTTAGTCATTTTTTTGTTGTTTACGGAGCAATAATATTCCATTCGAAATCAATTCTTAAAAAAACAAAAAATATATTATTATTTTTTACAACCTTCCATTTTAAATTACAAACTGAAGTTATTCAATTAAACCATTCGATATTTTTATATGAAGATTTAATTGAGATACATGCGTGTAAAATGAAAGCATCAAAAGTCTTATCTATTTCCGTTATCTTTTGACCAGACAGGGGTGGGGCTTGGAGAGAAGTGGGAATTCGACGGCGTGTTAATGATTGGTTGGCTTCTCACAACGATTGTAGCCAATGAGGATGCAGCAGTTTAGGCTATATTACAGAGCGCTAGCGAGCGATCGTTTACATTTTACAGTTCTCTTTGAGCACGTTGACGTAGTGAATCATGTCTGGAAGAGGCAAGACCGGCGGAAAGGCTCGTGCCAAGGCCAAGACTCGCTCATCCAGGGCCGGTCTGCAGTTCCCCGTGGGCCGTGTCCATAGGCTTCTCCGTAAAGGGAACTACGCTGAGCGCGTTGGCGCCGGCGCTCCGGTCTACTTGGCCGCCGTGCTGGAGTATCTGACCGCTGAGATCCTGGAGTTGGCTGGTAACGCCGCCCGCGACAACAAGAAGACCCGTATCATTCCCCGGCACCTGCAGCTCGCCGTGCGTAACGATGAGGAGCTGAACAAACTGCTCGGCGGAGTGACCATCGCTCAGGGTGGTGTGCTGCCTAACATCCAGGCTGTGCTTCTGCCCAAGAAGACCGAGAAGCCGGCCAAGACCAAGTAATCTTACCCACTGCTGCGTTTCACAGTATCCAAAGGCTCTTTTAAGAGCCACCCATTTTC
>QMIH01002830.1:3615-22494 GCA_003987875.1 Clarias batrachus
ATTGTTGTTTACCTTCAAAAATATCTGTACCTAGATTTATTGATAGATCATTTGGATGACTGATTATTTAGTTGCAACTTTTCTGTAACTCAAACACTGATATTCCACAGTATATTACATGTTTGTTAAATCCCTTAAAAGACATATAGTATATATTAATAAAACAAATAAAAATGCTGATAAGTACAAGTCCAAACAGTTCTAATTCCGCTGCCGCAATACAGTATTTGCATCACCTTAGTTATTCAATTGACTAATGTTAAGTAAAAAGCAAAAAAGAAATAACTATCAAGGATCTTATGACACTGTGGGGAATATTACTAAATCCTTCCTTGGTGACTGGAGTGTGAATGACATATTTAGAAATGTCACCACAAAGAAGAAACATCATAAAAAGGGATAAAGCTATAGGATTAATTGAAACAGATGCCATATATCTTATATTAAAAAAAAAGCATACACATTTAATACATGATTTCCATAATTAAATCAGGCAGTTTGATAAATTATATCCACAGTGATACTTATCTGGTATAGGGAAGGGTAATTGTATTGGTCACTTTGCTGTTGCTGCTACAGTATGTTAACACGGTCATACTAGTATACAGTGGGTGCCCTAAGGTTTGTACACATTGTATCTGAAGTACAAAGAGGAAGAAGGACTTCTGAAGTCCATCAATCATCAGATTTTTGGCACCAGTTTAGCTGATGAATTAATAATTTGCCAACCATTACAAACTAAGTAGTTGCCATTTCTACTTAACTATTCATGCTTACACTTAACACTGGATATATAGGACAAAGCTAAGACTATCAGTACTTATTATATGCAGTAAAATGAGAGTGCCTATGCTGACTCATGTCCACAGTCAAAAGCGCCTAAAATAATGTTTGATTCATCATTTGACCATCAGAATTGGATCACAGAGCAATGGAAGAAGGTGACCTGGTCGTACATTTATTTTTACGTAAAAGATTGGGTGTGTGGGGGAAAGATGGCACCAGGATGCACTATGGGGAGAAAGACTCCCCAGAAATGGATCTAATCAAGCATACTGTATGTGAACAGAAGCTCTCTGCTTCATGACTGAAATGCTGGCCTCCCAGGAGCTGTTTTAATGACCCAAACATGTGGAAATGGATCGAGGCCAGGACTGTACGGGGGATTTGACAATAAGTCCCAGCTGAGTTCCTGTAATGTGCAAGTGGTGTTTGAAAATGTGTGTACAGTTCCCACAGACAGATGTGTCTCTTCTGCAAGCTGGCAGTAGGTTATCTGTCAATTTTCAAGGATCAGATGTTTCACTCGCTGAATGTTCGAGGGAACAACTGCAGTGGGCTCTGAGCCCCCACGGCCGGGATCTTCATTCATGGACATATGGCCTTGTTTAAAACATTTGCTTAGAGTCTCATCACTACACTGTGCTTGAAGTCATTTGTAAATGTCAATTAGTTTTATGCCCCTAGAATTTTAAGGCCTGTCATTCAGAAGCCATTTGAATTGTCCTTTCATACCACCCTTTTTATGGCACCCCTGTTCGGGAGGTGTTCGAGGAAGAGGTTGGAGGAGCTCATGCTTTCATGAGGCAGCAGGAGGCAGCAGGAGGTTTATATATACTGTATATGTATTTGTGTTTGTGTGTCTGTATATATATATATATGTGGCATGCGGCACTCATATGGTCAATATCCGTGCATGTGTGTTATATTTACTATAACATTGTGAACATGTGTGTGTGCATAAAGCATTTTTAGACATTATTTGTCTCGGGGTAGTGATTGTTCTTTAGTAACTGTATTGCAGCAAAAGCCCCCATGAAGAAAAAGGCTGAAACGTGCTTGAACGGCTGGTCAGAGACTTCATCATCTCCTCACTACCAGACATACTGGATCCACTACAGTTCAAACCGCTCTACAGATGACGCCATCTCTCATCTACTCCACACATCACTCACTCATCTGGACACTAGAAGGGGGAATTATGTGAAAATGCTTTTCATCGACTACAGCTCTGCATTTAACACCATAATTCCCTCTACACTCACCACCAAGCTGGAGAACCTGGGACTCAGCTCATCTTTATGTCAGTGGATCTCCAATTTCCTAACTGGGAGACCACAGGCAGTAAGGATGGGTGGACATGTCTCAGCCTCCATCACTCTCAGCACTGGAGCCCCCCAGGGTTGTGTTCGGAGCCCTCTACTGTACTCTTTGTACACTCATGACTGCGTAGCCACTACCGACTCCACCACCATCATCAAGTTTGCTGATGACACTGTCGTGGTGGGCCTGATCACTGACAACGATGAGACGGCCTACCTGAAGGAGATTGGAAATCTTGGAAAACTGGTGTCAGACGAACAACCTCCTTCTCAACGTCAGCAAGACAAAGGCGTTGATAGTGGACTTCAGAAGAGGAACTACCAGACCCCCGTCATCAACAAGAGCCCAGTGGAGAGAGTGGACAGCTTCCGTTACCTCGGTGTACACATCACGCAGGACCTGTCTTGGTCTTGTCACATCAACACCGTGGTGACGAAGGCCCGACAGCGTCTCTACCACCTCAGACGCCTGAGAGACTTTAGACTGCCCTCCAAGCTGCTTAGGGACTTCTACTCCTGCACCATAGAGAGCATCCTGACGGGAAACATAACGACCTGGTTCGGGAACAGCACCATGCAGGACAGGCGAACTCTTCAGAGCGTGGTGCGATCAGCTGAGCGCATCATCCACACCGAGCTCCCTGACCTGCACTCGATCTACAGCAAGCGGTGAGGGACCAAGGCCAGGAAGATCATGAAGGACCTCAGTCACCCCAGCAATGGACTGTTCTCCCTGTTGAGGTCAGGAAAGCGATTCCGCTCCCTGAAGGCCAACACAGAGAGACTGAGGAGGAGCTTCTTCCCACAGGCGATACGGTCTCTTAATCAGTACAACACACAGTACTGATCGATTTTGCACATCCACACATGCTTCTGCACTCACTCTGGACATTCAGGGCATTCAGGTCATTTGCTCACTAGTCCTCACTGCACACCTGCTCACTCATGGACATTATGCACATAAGACACTTTAACATGTCACTTTACTGCATATTTGCACACCCCTGGACATTCCGTTCCTGGTTCATCTCACTTTCTTATTTCCTTATATTTTCATTTAATKAATATTTGTAATTACATACATTTTATATTTTATTGTATTTTATTCTCTTAGTCAATTTTTACTTATATATATTTTTCTCAAATTTACTTTTGTTCAAGTATTTATTTCCTTTATAGATATTCTTCTTATTCCTTCTTAGATTTTTTGTTTTTTTTTGCATTTCACTGCATATCGTACTGTGTAGGATTGTGTATGTGACAAATAAAATTTGAATTTGAATTTGAAAAGGCTGTAGCAGTGCGGGAGATGCAYATGTTTTAATGACAATGCAATGTCACATTTTCGCAAAATCCTCAAAAGGAGGCAAACGCAAGTGTCATTAGAGAGGTGCCTTGTTAAAGCCATTTTTCAACAGAGGACAGTTCTGTTAGTGTTTGTTTTTGTGCACGTGTGTGTGTGTGTGTGTGTGTGTGTGTGTATGAAAGTTATCCTACACAGTAGCCCCCTCCTTGCTCCTTTCCCTTCTCATCTCACTTTAGCCACGATTCTTATCTCTTATCAAAGGTAAAATGCAGGTTAATTTGTTTAATGATTGGGCTGTGGAACGAATCATCGGAGGTTCCCTTATTTCCAAATTTTACCTTGATCTACGAGTGCTTCGATATACAAGCATACTTCCAGAACGAATTAGTCTCGCAATCCAAGGAGTAACTTTCTCTCTCTCTCTCTTATATATATATATATATATATATATAGACACACATATTCACTCCACACACACACACACACACACACACACACACACACACATACACATACACACACACATGGTAGTATATACTGTATGACTGATAGTATATTTATTTATTATAATTTTTTTAATGTATGTATACATTTGCGTTATCACGCTCTCTGTCAGTCCTGTAAGTAATCGTGGCCTAAATGTGAGTCACTGGGGACCTTTTGTCACTCACGAGGCTACGTCTAAAAACACATAATGCCCCACTAAATAGTGTGCACTGGCTCTATGAGGACAGTGCTGATATGCTCTTCAGTAGAGTAGCACAGACTGTGATTTGGGACGCAGCCAAACTGTCTACAGTGGATGAACGGTGACGTAGGAGAGAGAGAGAGAGAGAGAGAGAGATGGGCAAACTGGATTTGCAGTTCCAAACTATTAGCTTTTCTATATTGAGACATTATTACTAACATCGGGATTGTTGAATGTAACTGGTGTGAGTGCGGTTGCAGGTGTTCAGGTGGAGGGTGCTGCTGGTGATAGTAGTGCGGGGGTTGGGGTGTGGTGTGTGGCTTTAAGAGCTCCTCCTCCTCCTCCTCCTCCTCCTCCGCTGTCCTCTCCGTGTAGGTGCTGAAACGCTCCCACCGCTTCAATCCTCGAGCAGCCATGGCAGAAATAAAGACAGGCGTTTTCGCCAAAAACGTCCAGAAGAGGATTAGCCGTGCTCAGGAGAAGGTAAGACGCCACATTTAATCTGCTTATTCATAAACGTATTGTCAGCACATCATAATAAATCTTTTTTTTTTTTTGGTGTGTGTGTGTGTGTTTCTTTTCTACGTCTGAATTGTTCAGGGAAGATACCCAGTGAGCCTAAAAGGCGGAGCAAATGAAACAGTAGCTTGTTTACCTGAACATCACTTAAGCTTTAAATTGCTTTTTAAAAATTTTTTTTTATCTTTCTTGACAATCACTGTTTATCCGCGTCTCCTCACAGCTTACAGTCTCATGCAGTCTCCATGTATCTTGATTGGCAGGGGCATTTCGTGACTCTGTGACATCGTGAAAGCGTTTGCACACTCGTTCGTATCTTTTAGTAGTTGTAATACATTGAAAGATCGGTTTACTGTAAGCGAGCTCGCGCGAGGAAATCCGGTTGACCTCGGTTTTAACAGCAGCCTCACGCGCACGGGCTGCATCTCAAACGACTGCGCGCTCCCTACTGTCGCGCGCTACAGTACACCCGCTCTGCAACACCTGCTCACACACGCACGGTGCGACTGCGTTACAGCAAGGCATGTTGTTACGTGTCACGACTAGTAACACGAGCCGCAATTTCGTGGTTCAGTGTTTTAACAGATATGGTTTTGTGGTGTGTGTGTGTGTATGTGTGTGTGTGTGCTTTCCTGCAAGGTCAGAGAGGGGGAGGAGGGAAGATGAGGGGATCCCTCTCTCCTTATGCGGGGGAGGGCGGTGTAAGGCATGCATAAAATTAACCCGTTGTTGCTAAAGGAGATGAACACACTCTTTTAAAAAAACAACAACCTTTTTTTGTATTGTATTCAGCTCAAATGAACATTAACCGTGGATATGATGGAAACCAAAGTGTATCCCTGCACATCAAATACATTCATAAAAGAGCTTTGGAAATGTCCTCCCACCCAGCACAACACACATTCTGCTTCCATTCGACAAAAGCTACAGAATCGTAAACAAGATCATTTCCCTCATCCATCAGACAGATGTTCAGAGGCTGGTTCTTCCAGTCTTCACGCAGACTGTTCTTTATTGATTTTATAATGGCATTAATGTATAGTCATTAATGTTTTTTTTTTATTTATCAGTTGCACACACTCTTATGCATATGTTGTCTTGTCATCATTTACATGGTACTGTTTGCTGTGTTTTTTTTATTACTGGTTGTTAAGGTGTATCACACTTAATTACCACTAATTTCATCGCCGTGTGTCAGTCTTGAATCTGGATATCAGATATTAGGGTCAAAAGCTGCATCTGCTACTTTGGTTTCACCCTGGAGCTATGAGGCCAACATGAATGGCAAATAATTGCTGCTTATGAAATCATCACACAACATTTTTACTTCATTATACATCTAAGCAGTTTTGGGGTAAGGGCTTTGCTCAAGGGCCCAACAGAGGCAAATCTGTGGTGCAGGGGTTTGCACCTAGGACCTTTCAATCAGTAGACTAATGCCTTAACCACTGAGTACCCCTGTCTTAGCCATTGGCCTACTACGGTATGTTCTGAACGAAGACGTTTAATTGTACTCTCTTGTCTTCATCACATACCATAAATTTCCTCTTTTTAGTTCAAAATGGTTACTATTAGTGACCCCATCAAGGAACATGGAAAATGTTCCCAATAAAGATGGGAAGCAAGAAGTGACACTAATTTTATGTCTATATATAATCAATAGCTAGCTAACCAAATAGTAACAGGGTATAAGGTGAGTGTGGCTGAATGGCATAAATAGATTAACAGTAAATTTGATCAAAATATTTTTTTAATTTTTTGCTTGTTTGTTTTTAACGAATCAAAATTTAACTGATGCCCTCCCATCCAGTACAACGCACACTTGTCCATTTGACAATTGTTATTATGACTATTATTATGATGATGATGATGATGATGATGATGATGATTATATGCACATTTTCCTGGAAATAAAATGCTCTGGGTAGCACTGCTGCCTTACAGCTCCAAGGTCTAAGGTTTGGTCCTGAGCTTGGGTTACTCTTGTGTCCTGTGTGGAGTTTTGGATTTTCATGTGGGCTTCTTCCAGGTTCTCAGATTTCCTTTCAGCTTCCAAAAATATGCCAGTAGGTTGATTGGCTGTGATAATTGGCCCTAAGTCTGAATGAACATGTCATCCTATCCTGGGTGTATTCCCTTCTCAGGCCTAGTGTTTCCAGACTAGCGACTCAGTCTCACACAAAAAGCTTGCATGCAGGTTATTTGTAGCACATTCAATACAAAGAATATCAGACTACTGGCATAAGCATATACAATTTTCCGTAGCTTTCACACAGAGGGACTATATGAGACCTTCTGTTTCAAAGTATTTTAATAAAGCCAATTTAATAATGATAGCAGTACAGTTTAAGATTGAAAAAGATGTAAATAAATTTTACCTCTTTAAAAAAAGCAACAACATATTAAGCAATGGCTACTCAATGTGCTCAGGAAATCACTCCTCTTCTTAGCAAAAAAAACAAAACAATTTTGCTTGCAAGTGGGCTGTGCTTAATATGGTATAAAAAAGAAGGGACAAACATTTTTATTTCATATCACACTTATTAAACTAGTGCTAAAATATGTTAAAATATTTTCTGGCAGATTGTCTCATAGAGGATTTAAGTAAAAATACCTTGCTTTGCATTTTTTTTTTCTGTATATGCAAGACAGGCTCTGGATCCACTGTGAGCCTGAAGAATCATTTTTAAGAAAGATTAATGAATAAACATCTTAAATCTAAAAATATACTGTATGTGTACAACTATAATATTTGTTTATTTAAGTAAAAAAAAAAATTTAAGTTGACAAAGTTGACTATCATTCTCTTAATGAGATCATTTGATCTGCTATTTGGTGTTCGCCTTTATGAATATATTTGAATAAAAAAATGGTACATTTAATAGTTAAATATCACTGTTTGAAATGTAAAAAGTTTTTTGTTTAAATCGTGCAGCCCTACAGCCATTCAGCCACACTCACTTTATACAGTAGCCTATAGGAGAGCAGAATGAAACACACACTGAAACGTCTTGGTGCAGCAATACTTAGTATAAGAACTCCTAAAACACAGGTTTACCCATCAAATTACTGAACTGGAATTAACTATATCACTGGAAAGTATATTTTGCTTTTCCAACGAATAAAGCACCTGGCAGAACTTTTAGCGACCGATAGTTAGTGTAATGACCAGGGCTGAAAGTAGTTTATCGGAACTACAGTATTTAGCCAAAAGGTAAGGAGAGTAAAACATGGAGGTGGTGGACAGTCCTATAAATCATGTAAGTTTCTCTTGATATTTCCACTTTTTCTGCTTTAGAATATCAGTCACGTTAACAGGCAGGTTTTGGGGTTAACTCGCAAATAGTGTTAAATGGAAAGCTAGTTCATTAGGGTGTACAATCACTTATACACACCAAGTGGTGCCCTTGATTAGAGGTTGTGTAGCAAGGGGTTATAATTAGTTATTAACTAGACAAAATGTTGTTTAAGATAATGTTATCAGATTTCTTTTTGCTAAAAGTGCTTCCATGACTAGTTATGAATGAGTGTTTTGGCAGGCAATTGCTCTCCACTCTTTCCAGTACTGCGGAGTGACTGACAGTTAGTGTAATGAATGATATGGAAAACCAATTGTAGATTGTGACGAGAAGTGATGCATATAGTTAACCAACAATCAACCGTCCATTACCAGCATTTGACAGGAAAGCCTCTCATGATGCCATCAGATTATTCTGTACTAACTGTTGTATAATTGCAATTACATAACAGTACAATGCAGTCTGGGAAAAGTTTTATTTGATTTAAGGATGCATAGTGCTAATTACTCTAATGGCCATCCCATTTGGTTAAAAGTGACATAACAAAGCAAGACGATTAATAGGTTAAGTCTATCCTGTTTGTGGAAGGAAAGACAAAGGCTGGCTATCACACTTACTGTAAAACTTACGTAAGACTCACCGTCTTCCAAGTCTATATTACAGATTATGTTTCATAATTCATAAGCAAGAAATTCAGCTTAATATATCCTAGTCATCTTTAAAAGGTCACATATGACAGGCTGATTTATATTTTGTTGTTGCCAGAAATCCCCTAATGTTGTTGCTGAGGTTCCCTTTCAATTGTAGCTTATAAATCCCAGCACACTTGCAGCTGAAGTTAATTTGAAATACAATGTTTTGTAGCCTACAGGCAACCTGGGCTTCACCATCCATGAAGTGATTCTGTAAGAGGATTGCTCTTCTTTTTATATCCAGTTAAGACAGGAAGTGAAAATCTCAATGTGGGTGTCCTGTGCTGTAGAAAAGCACAGCTCATACAGCTTGATTTGTTGGACAAATGGCCAGATGACTGTTTTGSGACATGGTATAACATTACCCAAGTGATATGCAGGTATTAGTCTACCTTTAACATTTTCTGGGTTCCTGTGATAGTTATAAAATGACTACATACAGACAAACACATTGACGTGTAGGCGTACAGTTCACCCTGGTGGAATATGAGATGCGCAGCCAGGACAGATAATATGATAAGTGGTGAAAGCTCTTTCTCGTTCCTATTTAACCCCAACTGGTTACAGATTATCAGGGTAAACACTCATTATTCATCAGTTGTTAGATGATTACTGTACACAAGCATTTTAACTGCCATAGAATAATGCACAATGCTATTGCATAGCAAATTGGAATACACCTTATTTAAATGCTAGAAATATCTCTCTATTTATAGTTGAGATTTCTGAAAGTGGGCTAARCCATTGTACACTGTTAAGAGTGTTGGCGTATGCWGGCCCCTGGCTGGACACAACAATATGTGCAGTATAATTAACACTTCATTACATGACCGGCTGTATTTTCTGTGATAAGAGCAAATACTGGCCTTTTATAATTCTCCCAATAAATTGATCAGATGCTAATATTACACATTCAGAACAAACACTATTAAAGGAATTGATGTTGCAGAAGAAAGGACTCTGCAGTCGTTATGGTTTGCTCTTGGGGCCCAAGAGCTCTTAATATTTTATAGGCTGGCTGTGTCTGCATGGTGTCTGCAGCCAGTTGGGAGTAAGGTTAGTGCATCTGTGCCAGGTGGAAAGCCGCAGTGCATGGCTTCACTTTCTAGATGCATCATTTATCTTTTTGTTTCAAGGATTTTTTTTCTAATTTCTTTGGATGGAAGAGGAATAACAATGTGTTTAGTGTAACCTAGGTCTCATCAACTGACGCACAGTGGACTGGATACAGATCCAGCAAGTATTTCAGTGGACTGAACTGAGTATTTCAATAACTACTGTACTGCAGCAAAGCCAAGAAATATATGAAAAAAGAAAACAATCTGGTCATACAGTAGTACAGTTATTTAAACTTTTAAAGAATCGAACCAGTTCAGCTTTTGTAGCAGATCCTCAGTTGCAGCCTACGCGCTCACATGCATCTATGTAAATTATTTAACTCAAGGCAGATCATTGGACCAGACTGAAAGCTGAAAGTGGAACGTTTTAGTAGACATTTATAGATTTGTCATGTTCTTCATCCTCTCTATGAGAGCTGACAAGGCTTGCACAAATTTAACGAAAACAGAATATTTAATGATTCGACAGTCCGTGAAAAAGTCTCGAGTCACCCCTTTTTTCTTCATATTTTGCCTCCAAAGAGCCAGACTTTCTTATATTTTTATGTCATCTTGTCATCTTCTGCGAATAGTTCCCCAGGCCTCCTAAAGGCCTTAAAAAAAAAAACTTATTTCCAGTCCAGCCCCTGTACCTGAGCAGTTTCTGAAGAATGCTTTTTGTTTTTTAAGCCACACAGTGACACTATGAATCATTCAAGTATTGAAAAAAAAAACATCTAACTTAAGGACTTAAGGTCGGAACCAGTGAGAAGCAGGTGGTTGGAACAGACGAGAGGGGAAATGAGGTTCCTGCTGAGGTTGTTATATTAATAGCCAATATTGAAATGTTACCTTTGCATCCTGTCATAGGAAACCATGTGTTCCCTTTTCTTTAATTTAATCCACCTGACTTTATTTAATTTAATATGATGACACGGAGGAGTGGTTCAAGATTTCACAGTACTGTATATACTATAATTCTACTTGCATCATGGAATTTTCTGTAACTGGACCTTAACACATAACACATTAACACATGCTTTAGTGCCAAAAGTATTCACTCGCCTGCCTTCACATGCATATGAACTTCCAATTAACATCCAATTGTCAATCCAGAGGATTGAATATGATGTTCGCCCACCCTTTGCAGGTATACCAGCTTCAACTCTTCTGGGAAGGTTTTCCACAAGGTTTAGGAGTGCGTTTATGAGAATTTTTGACCATTCTTCGAGGACTCTGTTAAGTTTTTCCACACCAAACTCACTCATTCATGTCTTTACGGATCTTACTTTGTGCCCTGGTGCGTAGTCATTTTGGAACAGGAAGGGGTTATCCCCAAGCTGTTCCTACAAAGTTGGGAGCATGAAATTGTCCAAAATGGACAAAATGGACGTCTTGGTATGCTGAAGCATAGTGTTCCTTTCACTGGAAGTAAGGGGCCAAGCCAAACTCCTTAAAAACAACCCCACACCAGCTCTAACATGACTACACAGCAGTGCACAAAGCAAGGTCTATATAGACTTGGATGAACGAGTTAACCTCAACCCGATAGAACACACCTTTGAAATGAATTAGAGTGGAGACTATGAAGCAGGCCCGCTCGTCCAAGTATATACTGTATTGCATGGACTCCATAGGGTTGTCTGAATCCTTATGGTTTATTTTAGGATCAAATCCATGAGAGAGTCTTGTTCAATACATCAATAGAAAAGATGGTCATTATCGCAAATTTGCTTGCATTCAAATAGGGACCTAGAAATGCCAAATCATGATAACATGTTGAACCTTTACTTCTTTTTTCTTTGAAATACTTTAAAATTATTAAACATGAAAACACCAAACATTTGAACATTTTTCAACGTGGTCTCAGATTTTTTCGACCATTTTGCATTTCCACATTTAAGAAAGTGTGATGTTTCCATAAAACATTCSTGTTCAAATAATCAGTTTTGGATTTAATTTGAATTTGCCCTGATAATTTCTCACCTGTTGTCAGAAGGCTTCATCAGCAGACAGACATACCTGACAGCATGGTTCAGGGAAGGACATACACACAACATGGGTTATCATGATTATGTTGCAGATCTAACCATAGTAATCCTGTGTATGTGTGTGTGTATGTGTGTGTGTATATGTGTGTGTGTGTGTGCTGTATGTGTTTTCCCTGGTGGCCCACTGTGTAGCTCTGTGTCACGACATCTTTCTTCAAACAGATTCCCTTCTGTACACAGCTGGGAGAAGACTCATGCATAATGATGCATGTTAATGTTGCGCTGGGCATTTAGTAAGGATGATAGAAATAATAATCCCTCTTTGTGACAGCAGAACATCAATCTGAGAGTTATTTTCTCTGGTTATGCGGCTCGATTGATTTAAGTAGACGCTTTGGGACTGAGAACGCCAGTGTGAGAGTGGAATAAAGAGGTGAGAGTTTTCACACTGGTGCTGTGTGAAGCTCATAGATGTGCCTTAAATACTTAAAATACAGAGAATTAGATTGTGTAGAAAGAAATAGTGTGTGGTGTATAGTGAAAACAAGGCTTTTATATGCGTATTAAGCAGGTACAGTCTATTTTTAATGAATAGCTTGTAAGCAGTGGAGCCTTGGATACCATTGTGATCTGCAGCCTACCCTGAGAATGGTAGCAGTTGTCTTGCTCCTGGCATGTCATCAGTCTTTGTCTGGAATTCTTTCCTTTTGTTAATTCAGCGAGAGTTTTACTGATTTAGATAACATGAAGAGGTTAGCATAGAGTTACTATGGTAAACCTAGTGTGTTTAATTTGTGCACATTCTCATTTGGCTCATGCATATACTGTAGTATCTTGCTGTTGGACGTCTGCTGAACATTAAAGAACCATATTTAAGTGAAAGACAACAGTTTGAAAAAAAGGTACCTTCATCAAAATGCCATCTAAATATGATACTGTGTATTCAGAGACTACAGGCTACAGCAAGCAGAATTAACTGGAGCTATTTTGAGTATGCATAAAAGCTTCTCAGTCTAGCACGGCAAAAATCAGTACAGTGTAAGGCAATGATTTTCAACTCCAGTCCTGGAGAGCCAGTGTCCAGCACGGTTTGTAGTTCACCAACAGCTAAACAAAGACATGCACTGAACCTGGCTATTAACAGATTAGCGGAATCATCTGTGTTTGAGCAGAGGAATCACCAAACTGTGTTGGAGCTGAAGCTTCCTGGTGTTCTGGATTAGGGAGGTCATTTTTACAATTATTATTCAGAATATAGTCTTCATGAACATGATAATATGCTGAGGCAGTGGTGGCTTAGGCAGTCGAGGCAATGAGTTGCTGATCTGAGAGTCAGGGGTTGAATCCCCTCCACTGCGCCACTGTAGGGTCCTTGGGCAATACCCTTAGCCCTAGGCCATGACACTGCATGGTTCCAAGCCAAGGGGAAACTAATACTTTTAACTACAACAAGGCCATTTTCTTTCCAACTACATGGGATGTGAAATGTAATGGGACTGAAAACTGGGTCAGGGATGCAGTTGATCAGGAGCTTATTCTTGGGTGGCAGTACAGCCTGGTCAGTCGATTGCAGGGAACCGTTCATACCCTCATTTAGACCAGAGGCAAATAAGCATAGCCATGTTTCAGGAGGAAACTGAAGAACCCTGAGGAAACCCACAACGGCACAGAGAGAACGTCCAAARACTCAGCACATATATAAGATTTGTTAATTATAATGTAGTTTAAGAACGTTTAATTTAAACATGTACGGCATTTTAAGGGCTGAAGCTGGACCAACTAACCAACACAAGAGGATTTTCTTCACATGGCGTTATGTCTGTTCTTTTCACATTTCCCGGCCACTGCCAGTCGGGGTGCCGTACATTAWTAACAATAATCCAAAGTTTATTTCGTCTTACCTGAAATACCTTTATKTTCCATTTTTTATGCTGATAACGTCACCTGCTCATACAACCGGTTTATTAGAGATAATGGACATGACAGCCACTAGTGTAAAAGTACGTTGAACAGAATGATCTGCATACTATGAAGTTGAGCTATGTGCAGTGGTTATTGTTGTGTTTCTCTTTCTTTTTATAGGTGTTGCAGAAGTTGGGGAAGGCTGATGAGACAAAAGATGAAGAGTTTGATCAGTGTGTYCAGAACTTCAAGAGACAGGAGGTGAGATTTCAGAATCAAATAATACATGCACACTACAGGAAATCTGGAAACTCCAGTTAAGCTAATCTGCATGTCCGTGGACTGTGGGGGTAAACCGGATGTACCTCATCAAGCATAGGAAGAAAATGCAAACGCCATGCACACAGATCCGAGGCAGGAATCAAACCCTCGACCATGGAGGTGCAAGGCAACAGTACTGATCACTACGCCACCGTGGCACCTACATACATTTCGTAGGGGTTGCTTATATTAGAATTTAACAGGGACATGTGCATCACAGGTAAAACATGCCAATGGTGAGGAAAAGCTGCAGTCTAATCCTGCCTTTCCACCTGTCCTCACTAATCCTGATTAGACTGTTTTATATTTCAGCCAGCTAGACCTCCTCTCCTCTCCTCTCCTCTCCTCTAGTGAGAGGAGTGACTACTACCTACTCCTGTATGGAAATCCAGATGGAAATTAAAAAGCAAAGCTGCTGAATCAGTGTCTGCCGCRCATTTTGTTGCAAAAGGATTTCACCTCCAGTAATAAAATGGSCCCTACATACTGTACCAGCTAGTACAAGGCTYATATTAATCCTGGTGAAATCGAGTATTGCAYAGTAAAGCACCAACTACYCATACCCCATTATTCATCCTTGTATGTGTTTGTAGATAAAAAATTATTGCCTTGTGTTTTGTGACATTCATTAATGTTATTAAATCTGCAGATGTGATTTACACAAGTGTATACTGGTCAAAAAGTAATATATGATCTACGGCATGTTSTGTGTTTATGGGTCACAGGGTTTAGGCAAATAGTGGTCAGATGCTGCCTCGCTGCTTTTTTTATGCTCAGAGCCTTGTTTTGTTTTGTCTCTCCAGTTTGAGGGTGCAAGGCTACAGAGGGAGATGAAGGCATACATAGCAGCTGTGAAAGGTGACTCATCCTAATACACACTCACACACACACACACACACACACACACACACACACACACACACACACACACAAACGCACACACACATACACACAATATAAACAGCCTTCTGTAAATGATGCTGCTGAAATGATGGATAGTGGTGCTTAGCTTAGGCTGCTCTTTGGTGAAACTGCAGGAATGCAGCAGGCCTCCATGAGTCTGACAGAATCTCTTCACGAAGTGTACGAGCCTGAGTGGCACGGCAAGGACGATGTGATGTCTATCGGAAAGGTGAGTGTCGCTGCAGCTGTTTCAATTCATCGAAAATAAAATGTGCATTGTACACTGGCTTTAAATCAGCACCAATTCAGCCAGCTGTAGCTTAGATAGCGCCTGTTTACAGGACTATGACAACCCCGCAAGAATGACTAATGGAACCCTTCATTTCGGGTCAGTCTGAGACAGGTTATGTTGCACCGTCTACATTATCCATGGTTAAATTGTCATCTGTTTTAAAGAAACGAACGACTACTCACCGAAATGTACCTGATACTGTAGTGCAGTACAAACACATGCAAATTATGTAAAGCAATTAAAACCGTTGTTCACAGCAATGGGTCCAGTACAACCCCACAGAGGRATTTTAATAGCACCGATTATAKCCTACAGTTTCAATCAGCTGTCGTAAGTGTCTAAACATAATGTAATATAACACAACCGTCCCTTGCTTGCTTACCTACTCTAAAATCAACATAAAAAGACTTTCAGGTGACAGCTTAATGCTTGAAGTTTAAATACATTATGAGCTCTTTCCGAAAGGTAACCGCAAGGATAAGGCCCTGGAAAAACAAACTCAATCAATGCCATCGATCCCTTTTTTAATAAACCATGTTGGCAGTGAATCAATGTCAGTGAAATGTCCCTTTTGGGTACTGAATCTCAGATGATGAAGTATGACTAAGCACATTTCACCGAGTGTTCCATTTACCCACATGTCCTCGAAGTTCAGAGCAATGTTGATGTTGCATCCGAAGACTTGTTAGTAATTTTATTTATGAACATATATGAAGAATATTCCTGCAACTTGAAATAAATCTATTCTGGCAGAAAACGATGCAAAGGTATTACTAACTAATAGAGAATATGTTTCTGCAAGTTTTAATTAAGTCATAAATGTGTTGTTAAATGGCACAAATGCCAAAATATTGTCAAAATATGTCAATTCTTGATTTGATCAAATAATTATCATTTTTGTATTATTTTGCAGAATGCAATAAATCCACCTGTGTCAAAATTGATAAATCAGTTTTTGTGCCCATGTTAAATATGAAATTTACAATTTTTTTGAATAACGTTTTAAATGAAAAAATAGGTCAATTTTAAAAACAATTTAAAAATGTTCTTTGGTGCTTGATAACAGGGGCTTGTTAAAAAAGAACAAGAAATGTAGGAAATGTTGGGGTAACTGAAATCGCAGTCAACAGACTAAAAAAGTTTTTTTTCTCTACTTAGACATTATTTAGACATACTGTACTGTACTGACCACCTGACATAAGAGAACAATCTGTTGTTTATTTGTGAATGCATCATGTTACGCTATAACATGCATTTCTTCTCTGTCATATTTTAGCATTTACACAGTTTCTTGAATATGCAGTTTACTCTATGTATTGATGTCAGAGATTTGTCAGTTATATTTTTTTCCCTTTAAACTCTTTTTCCAGAATTGTGATGTATTATGGGAAGACTTCCACGAAAAACTGGTGGACTCCACAATCTTAGCACTGGACACATATTTGGCCCAGTTCCCTGATCTCAAGGTACGATTCTACAATTTTTACTTCTCTGTCAGTTTAATGAWCCATATGTGCATGTTACAGTTTGGGGTATAAAAGTACTTGTACTTGTACTTGTACTTGTACTTATCAAAGGGCAACTTTATTATGAAGCAAAGGTATAATAATTATTTTGCCCCTCTTTAGGTGCGTGTAGCGAAGCGGAGCAGAAAGTTAATCGACTATGATAGTGCCAGGCACCATTTCGAGACCCTGCAGACTTCCGCTGTTAAGAATGAAAGAAAGGTTGCTAAGGTACAGAAGGACATGCTTTATACTCTACCTAGATTTTGTGTAGGATGTGCTGTACTGTACTGGTCTCTGTGGATGTGCTAAAGATTAACTTGATTTCCTGTTCTCTGTTTTCATACAGGCAGAAGAAGACTTGAAAAAGGCACAGAAGGTGTTTGATGATCTGAATGTGGATTTGCAGGATGAGCTGCCCAATCTGTGGGATAGGTGGGCCATCTTTGATAAGAGCACTGAAACTGTGCTACATTGAATAAGAAATATTTTTTTCGTAAAAATGTTATATTTCTGATATAAACTTGACATTTCATGGTATATCTGGTATATCTAATGATTAGTTTTGATCATATATGTGGTATTATCATGTTCCAGGTACAGCATGAAATTTTATGAGGATAATGGCTGGTACTGTATGCATGGCTTTACAGGCCAGGTGTTCATTTGGTTACCTTACAACTCTGGTGTCCTAGGTTAAATTCTAAGCAGAGTTTGATTTTGTTCCTGGGCTTAAATGATTAAATATCAGTCGCTGTATGGAACCAAATAAAAGCTGAAATTTAAAATGGAATCAGCTGGATCTCTGGGAAACATGAAAAAATAGATAAACAATACACCAAGAGAGAGCAAACACTGTGTCTCACTGTGCCATGATCAGTGACGGATTTAGATATGGGTCACATGGGCAGCATCTTCTTGGTGGTGGCACAGAGCACACGGGAAAAAAAAGTAAAAAATTCAGAATGATAAGATTTGTGTGATCAGTTTTCCATTACTTGTTTGTCACATTGTTTCATGTCGGCGTGCGGGTCAGGTAACCTCATTGGAGCCCCGATTCTAGTTTGTGAGAGAGTCAGGGTTCTGACTGGGAAGATCTTTCACTTAGTATGAGATGGGAAGGGAGGTGGCTAAGTGGACACTGGAAACACGGCTGGGGAGGAGAAGGGAAAAAGTGCACATCTAACTGTTTAAAGCAATGCAATTAGTCAAATCGGTCACAATGAAATGCTACAGAATAAACCTCAATGTTGTGAAAGTATACTGTATTTTTATAGGCATATTTGATTCTTCTGTTTTGTGTGAAATCATTCACAATATAACCGGTTTTCAGACCCTTGAGGTAAATTAAAGGTGGATAATGATCCTTGATGCTAGTTGAATTAAAAACTAAATAAGATCAAAGTTATTAAGTCCCAAAGGAGGAAGGAAAAGGACAATTGGGTACAATATAAAGGTATGCAGTTCTATTATGTATATAATAAAAAAGGCTCGTCTAAAACTTATGTTTGTTACAATCTAAAAAAAATGTTTAGACTCAACAAAAAAAAATTAATGCAACATTTTGCATAAGTCTTTTTGAGTTATGACAACTTCATTTGAAATTATATTGAACTAACAAACTAGATTGTGTTGGAGGAATTAGCTTTTCCTCTTCAGTCAAAGATTATTTTAATTTCCTCTTACTTATTAACTGTTAGACAAAGGGCATGTTTTTAAGTTGATAACTCATAAAAATTATGTTGCTCCAAATGGCTTTACCATATTATTTTAAAGCAATTGTATATGTTCTCTAGTTAATTACTATAATAATGTATAGAAAATTTCACATCAGTCATTTGCAGTAGCTCAGGTTGAGCGCATATATTATACCCATCAGCAAATTCATTACTTTAATAGAACTACTTACTATTAGATATAAATTAAATGTTACTCACCATGAAATATTGGTTATATCGAGTTTGGTTGGCGTATAAGTCTGCTAACACACAATCTTACCACTGGAACATGTCAAGGCAACTTTAAAAAATCGAGTTATCATGCCAACTTTTTTAAGTTAAGACAACTTAAATTGTGTTTTCAAACCATTAACAATTAAAATTTGAGTTTAAATTACAAGCAAAATTAAGTTGATGTAATTACCAACATTATTATTTGTTCACAACTTTTAAAAAATAAAGTCTGCAACTTAGAAGGTTCATTTAAATCAATTAATTAGTATTTTTAACTTGCATCCATGTATTAAATCAAGTAGCGGTAAAA
>QMIH01002830.1:27513-44852 GCA_003987875.1 Clarias batrachus
TGTAATAATGACGGCACTGACCGGTTAATGGCATGACCAGTACCTCTTAGGGACTTCATTGACGTAGTACTAGCATTCCGCAGACGGCACAGACTGGATGGCATTCACATTCTCATCAGACTTATTTTAAACATGCCCACAAAAAGTGTGGCATCTCCACATCAAGGAGACAATACTATGTCTTTACTACTGTATGTTCTTCACTCTACAGTATGAACAGACTAGAGCTCATAAGATCATTAAAGCTTAAATTGAATTAAATTTAATATAATTTTAATATAATTTAATTTAATTCAGTTTAGTTCGCAGTGTAGCCTGTACTTCACTGAGTCATTTCGGGTGCTGCTCCATTTTAAGGTTGTTTTGCTCAGCAGTGACAGACATCCTCGATGCTGCCTTCTGCAGGACAACTGCTGTGTTACACCAACCATCTGCTTTTCCATCTGTCTCTATTCCTCCCTGCATGCAAATGAAAGATAAAATGTACTGACTCTCAAGTTTCTGGCCTATTAAAAAAATACTCTTAAAGCCTATATATTATTTAGTATACAATGTACATTAAGTCAGTATTTACTATTTTATTTTATTTACTATAGATAATTAGTAAAACTGTACTATTGTTTGTTGAAATAAGACTTTATATTATGCACTAATGTTTTAGGTGCAGTTTATATTTCACATCTCCACTATACAGTATATGGTATACAATATTCTTTGCACTTTAATATAAGAAGATGAGCATTTGAAATACTTTATTATAACTGCTTTCCCCATATTATTTCTTCTTTCTTATACTAGTTCTGTCACAAGCTTTATGAGGTGATGAACAAGCTTGCAGAGCAACACTCAGACAAAATGTTCACCATCCAAGGAGCACCCAGGTGAGTCTTCATAATTTATTTGTCATTTTAATTTTGCTCGCTGAGGTTCACCACTTTCTACAGTGTTTTAACAATGACACAAATTTTTATTTTCACAACGTCTGCTGCTTCAGTGTTTTTAGATCTGTCAGATGTTACTATGGTAATACTGAAATAACATTACCATCAGTCCTGTGTCATGCCAACAGTAAAGCATCCTGAGGCCATGTGTGGGGCTTCTCAGATAAGGGAGTAGACTCAATGTCAAGAACACAGCCTTGAATAAAGAATGGTACAAAAACATCCTCTGAGAGGAACTTCTCCCAACCATCCAAGAATAGTTTGGTGACAAACAATTTTCCAGCATGATGGAGCACACTGCCATAAGGCAAAAGTGACAACTAAGTGGCTCGGGGAACAGAACATTGAAATTTTGGGTCCATGGCCAGGAAACTCCCCAGAGACGGGTGGTCAAATAGAAACCCATGAATTCTCCAAGCATTGATTAAACAATAATTGGCTGCCATCAGGCAGGATGTGACCCGGGCGTTGATTGACAGCATGCCAGGTCGTATTGCGGAGGTCTTGAAAAAGAAGGGTCAACACTACAAACGTCTACTCTTTGTATAAACTTAATGTAATTGTCAATAAAAGCCTTTGACGCTTATTAAATGCCTGTAATCTTTTGCATCTGACAAAAGATTTAAAACACTGAAGCAGCAGACTTTGTGAAAGATTTTGGCCAGAAAGCTGTGGAATTACAGTGATGCATTAGGTATTAGGACAACGTAAGCCATGTGTTATAGTTCTGCCTGTGCACAAAACAGTAGTTCTCACCTGTCTGCCTGAAGAGTTGCGCTAATTAGAGTCAGCTGCTTTAGTTAATAGCTGGAACAAATACAGTATAAGGCAGGGTCTGAACCTGGGGTGTCCAGCTCTGCACAAAAATGCCTAAAACTAGGGAATTTCCAATTGAAATGTGAACTTCTTCTGCAAATTTCTGCACGTGATCTTAAGGAAATAATCAAGCAGGCATGGATTAGGTAAGATTAGGTAAGTACCCAGACTACTGCAGACATCTTTTTGATGCTATATCCAGCAGGTTTTTGTCAGGGATAACCCCTAGAGGGCGCCAAAGCGCCCTGTGTTTTTTGTGTAGTTCTTTTTTAGTTTCAATGTTATACTTCATTTCCTGGTTGTCAACTCGGTCAGGTCACGTGGGCGCGCACCTGATCCGAGTTGATAATTAGTTTTAGTATAAAAGTTGTGTTTGAGTTATAGTTTGTTGTCTTGCATTTGTTACAATTAGTTTGAAAAGGTGGATGTCTCTTGTTTGTTTTATTCGTGTTTTAGTTTCGTTTTCAATTAAAGTGTTTTGTTTCATTTAATTCCTTGTTTTGTGTTTATGTTTAATATAAATAAATATCGTTTCCCTGAACCATCTGGATCCTCTGCGATTATGCCTCGGACAACCCCGGAGCGTGACAGTTTTGAAGAATACAGGACTTCAAATACTGATTGTTGTATACCAATTTCATTGTATTAAACAATGAATTATTATCTTGATTGTCATTATTTTTACATTTTGAGAATGTCATTAATACATCAGAATTTCATTGGCTACCACTGTATTCACTTACCTATTTATGGTTTGGAAACTAATTTGTAATTAATTTATTCATGTACTTTGGTTCTTTGTCCTCCTCTTATAGCTGTCAGAGAAGGTATGTGATGTGTCATAGAGAGTAATATAGGATCGACACCCTGGGGCTGTGGTACTGTACAGGATCATAGTAGTGTCATAGTAGTAAAAGCAAAATATCTCAGCAATAGACTTTAAGCTGCAAATGGAAACACGTAGTGTGTGCCTTAGTTTTTGGTAGACTTTTTGGAGACGCTAATTTTGGAAAGTTCAATGTAGATACTCTACAGATTCTACAACCCAGAGCTAAACAATATCACAACACTGACAATTAGTTGATGTGCATGTTAAGGACTCTAGATGGTTTGTAGAGTGTCTACACTGGATTATTCAAATAAACGTAGTGCTATATCTTTGGTTGCAATATCATACACATTTTGCGTTGTATTCAGGAAGGTGACCTTTTTGTATAATATTGATGTTATGTCTATAGTATATTACATACAAATATAAATTCATTTTCAGTGATTCAGGCCCACTGCGCTTGGCCAGAACCCCAACACCTCCCGAGGATGAGAGTCCAGAGGTCAGCCCTACCGCCAGCCCGAACCACACACTGAGACCTACTTCACCTGGCCCTCCTCGACCCAAATCCCCCTCACAGGTCAGCCCTGGAACCTAACCCAAATACTATAAGATTTATGACCAAAACTGTACACACACATTTTTTTTGCAGTGTATAGGTTGTGGATGTATACTTTATTACTGTACTTAATTAGTGTGAGTTTTAAGTGAGCAAGATAAAATCATATGACTTTACCTTTTAAAAAAAACATTTAAACACATAATTTCTCCAAAAAACACGTCTTTGAGAGACTGATAGATTGGTACTTTTTGGTACATGTTGCTTTTTTAGTTTAAACTTTCAAAACAAAATATATAATTAACAAGTATCTCTGATGATCCATGTTTGTTTTTTCTGTTTTGCATGAAACAGAGTGAAGATGTAAGTGAGCCTGTAGCTTAGAGTAGTTTATTGTCATTTTGACATGCATATTCGCAAATTAGCGTGGTAGCTTTTGACATGTGATGATGGTCTAAATAATTATATGCTCACAACATGTCGTTATCAGCTCAAGATGGGACCACCAAAGCCTCCTCCTCCCAAAGTCACTCCAAGCAAGGAGATTGCCCAAGAGCAAATCATCAACCTGTTCGATGGAGGCTTTCCTGAGATCAGTGTCACCTCACCACAGGTAAGGACACATATGAAAAAATATTTTTGATTTTATAATCACAGGTTGAAGATATCTGTAGTTGCTAGACTCACACAACACTGAAGATAACTTCAAAATGCATCTTATTATAGGCAAATGAGAAACCCACAGAATCTCTCCTGGACTTGGACTTTGACCCATTCAAGCCAGACAGCAATACATGTGTTGGTCAAGCCCAGCCACCTGCATCTCAGGTTCATTTCTGTTTCTTATCCCACTCTCAATCAGTGGAATTTACATTCCTGATCAGGGAAATAACGACATGCCTCTTTGGTATGCTTTGCCTTTTATATAGGACTACATAGCACATAATTATTAATGTATATAACAAGTATATAGACGTATGCGACAATGGAAGCCTAATGCAGAATGTCTGTTTTTTTCCGTTCCTAGGCACTATCGTGGGATCTTTGGACGGTGAGAGAGCTTTTGGTTTGTCCTAGTTTGCCTGTTATCTATCTATCTATCTATCTATCTATCTATCTATCTATCTATCTATCTATCTATCTATCTATCTATCTATCTATCTATCTGTAACACGGCCAACTGAGCGAAGGGCAAGATAAGTAGGCGGATTTATAGGCAGGCAGGGCAACGGACAGCTGTGGTTGCTAGGCCACCCATGTTTCCAATCATAGAAGACGCGCTACACCTGTCCAGCACGTTATTTAAACCCCCAGAAACGAGCACACTATGTGCAAACATTAAATAGCACCAGGTATGAGAGAATTGCTCTGGTATAGTGAAAAATAAAAGGAAAAGACAAAAGTGAAAAGATAAAGAAAAGACAAAAAAGAAAACTAAAAAGAAAAATGTATTTGAGATGCAACCCTCTGAGTTCCCTACTGAGAGGGAAAAAATTGCATTCATAATGTCCTTATTAAAAGTCAGGGCATTAGAGTGGGCCACTCCAGTTTGGCAGAATCTCCTGTCTGAACACTCCACTGTAGAAGCCTTTATGGAGGCTTTCAAGGCCACTTTTCACCACCTACATACGGTGAGCGGAGTAGTTTCCCCTCTCCTCCCCATTTGCCAAGGAGCCCGATCAGTGGCAGATTACATGATAGATTTCCGTACACAGGCTGCCAGCTGCGGCTGGGACTCTGCGGCGCTTATGTCTGCATACATCCAAGGCCTAAGGCCATATTTTAGAGGCTAAAAGATGAGCTAGCGGTGCGTGAACCCCCTGAGGACTTAGAGGCCCTTTACCGCTTGGCTGTTAGAATAGACTCCACGAGCACCGAGCGGAGCGTGAGTTTTGAGAAAAAAAAGTCAGAATGGGAGGTGGATCAAGGGGAACCCATGCAGTTGGGTGCGGCAGGACTCTCAGGACTCACCGAACCCTGAGTGGGCTGATTCTATTACGACAGGTTGAGTCACAACCAGAGGTGCTGCTCAAAAAATAAACCAAAAGGGGAGGGCCACAATCTGCTTGACAATGTTCATAAACTCAGGGGCAGTGGGTAGTTTTATAGATGTGAGTTTGGTACAGCGACTTGGTGTGCCATTCCACTCGCTCTCTGCTCCAATCCCAGTGGCAACCCTGGATGGGCAGCTATTCAAATCCGGGCCGCATGAGATAGACCCGTTGATACTACGCATCGGGCAACATGCAGGACAAATCTCTTTCTTTATTACTCAAGTGCCTGAACTCCAAATGGTACTGGGGCTTCCCCAGCTTCAAGAGCACAACCCCCTTATTGACTGGTTAACCCATTCTGTTTCCGCTCGGGTGGGGCCCGCTGTGCACAGAGCTGTTTAAAGGGAATTCAAACTCGGTGCCCAAAGATTACTGGGACCTAGAGGATGTTTTTTCTAAGCAAGAGACTCAGAAACTCCCTCCCACCCCCGACCATTTGATTGTGCGTTCGACCTGCTCCTGGGTTCGACCCCCCCCAAGGGGGAAGCTGTACTCCTTATCTCCTCCTGAGTAAACAGCAACGGGGGAGTATATTCAAGAAGCATTGTTTTTAGGGTTTATTCACACATCCACTTCCCCTGCAGGGGTTCTCCTTCATGAAGAAGAAGGATGGAGCCTCAGTCGCTGCGTTAATTATTGGGGGCTAAACACAATAAAAATGAAAGACCACTAACCCCTACCCCTGATAAATTCAGGCTTTTGAATGCCTGCAAAAAGCTAAATTCTTTACTAAGCTGGATTTGTGCAGTGCATACAATTTGATCCTCATCAGAGTGGGGGATGAATGGAAGACGTTTATCACACCAACTGGCCATTACGAATACCTAGAGATGCCATTCGGCCTTATCAATGCACCAGTGGTCATTCAAAGGTTTATTAATGAAGTGCTGCAGGAGACCCTCTATCTGTACGCCTTTGTCTACCTGGACAACATTTAGAGTTTTAACCTCTTCCTGCCATACCGCGTCGTCCATGTGCACCGGGTACTGCAACTTCTAACACTACCTATACGTGAAGCTGGAGAAGTCGCAATTACTACTTCTACTTCCTTCCTGGGGTTTGTTGTATCCAGAGGACACCTCCAAATGGTCCCAGCTAAGATAAAAGCTGCTCGTGCCGTACAGTGCTTCCTAGGGTTTGCCAAATTCTTCCAGCAATTTATTCCCAATTTTAGCACCCTAGCTCTATGGCCCCACTCAGAGCACTCACTGCGAAGAACGCTTACGATTTGCATGGACGGAGGAGGCAGAGCGGGGCTTTGATTGATTACATGCTCTCATTCAGGCCGGGCTCCAAAAATCTGAAGCCAGGCGCCCTCTCACGTCAGTGGGACTCCCGGTAAGTGAGAGCATCATCCCAACAGCAACTGGCAAGCTCAGCAACGGGAACCAGATCCAGGAAATGGGGCCCCCCGAGAAGTTATATGTCTCTGCCTCCGTCCGTCCCCAAGCTCTCACGTGGGGCCACACATCCCCGTTCTCAGCACATCTAGGCGGTACTAGAACTGCTGAATTGCTTCCTCAGCGCTTATGATGGCTCCACATGAGAAAGATGTTTGGGACCACTACCTATACCATAGGTACTTCATCACAGGCCTACCTGTGTTCAAGGGAAATACGGTTATCTTGGTAGGGGTAAACCATTTCTCCAAAGCCTGTACGTGTATTCCTCTACCAAAACTCCCGTTGCCAAAAAAGATGGCACAGTCAATCCTCCAACATGTGGTCCGCGTGCACAGGCTTCCCACAGATCTAAACTCAAGATGCGTCCAGGGTGTGCCACACAGTACCTGGTGCACTGGGAGGGGTATGAAATGCCAAGGGTTGCTCCTAGAAGGGGTACTGTAACATGGCCACCCACGCGAAGGGAAAATCTGCAGACAACTAGGCAGTATTATAGGCAGGCAGAGCAGTGGACCCGCCATGTTGCCAATCAGAGAAGATGCGCTACACCTGTCCGGCAGGTTATTTATTCCCCCAGAAACCATCACACTATGTGCGAAAATTAAATAGCACCAGGGATGAGAGTGTTGCTCTGGTATAGAGAAAACTAAAAAGAGAAGTGAAAAGATAAGAGAAAAAAGACAACTGAAAAGAGAAATGAAAAGATAAAGAGAGGAGAAAAGAGAAAACTAAAAAGAAAAGTAAGAAGAGAAAGAAAGGAGAACATAGAAAACTGAGAAGAAGGTGAAAAGATTAAGAAAAGAAAAAACTGAAAAGAGGCCTGATAAACAATATATCTTGCTAAAGAAAGAAAGGTTATTAAAAGAATAAATAAAATAATAAATAATTAAGCATTTTTGCTTAGCACTGCGAGGTGCTTGCTCTAATCAATTAATCCCCACCAAGGTACACATAATCACCCCATGTCTCAACGCTCCCCTCTAATTCCTGCATTGGGGCTCCCACTCTTAACAGCATATTTGTTGGCGCCATATTGCATCATAACGCTATCAAATATATGCACTTTCCAATTATTCCAATTATTGCTTAATAAACATGTTTAATATTCATTTTCTCTTTGTTTTCCAGACAAATACTGATGCCCAGCCTGTAAGTAATAACTAAGAAATCGTCTGTGTGCAAGACTAAAAGATCAATGTCAGACTTATAGAATATAGAATTATGGCTTAAATGTTTTATCATTATTCCAGTTTGGTTAAAATTTAAACATCCTAATAAATTAATATATACACTGCCTGGCCAAAAAAAGTCACACACTTATATTTCTTTGGACCTCTGTTTGCTTTGAATATGGCCGTGATATCATTTCGATAAGCCTATGTAATATCATAACATTAATTTCATTCCTGAGTAACATTCATTTCTCTTCATGATATTGTATCATTATGGAATGGTTGTCTTCTCTAGCACATTCCAAAAATTCTGAATGAGATTAAGGTCTCGACTTTGTGGTGGCCAATCCATGTATGAAAATGATAACTCACGCTCACTGAACCACTCTTTTACAATTTAAGTCCAATGATTTCTACCAATCCTAGCATTCTTATTGCCATCAAGGAGGAAAAATCCATTGATGGAAGAATATGGTCATTCAGTATACTTAGGTCATCTGCTGACCTAATTTTTAGTCACATAATGTTGCTGAACCTAGACCTGAGCAACCGAAGCAAGTCCATATCGTAACACTGCTCCCACAGGCTTGTATGGTAGGCACTAGGCATGATGGTTGCATCACCTCTCTTCTTATCCTGATGCACCTATCACTCTGCACTCTGGAAAGGGGAACATTTGGACTCATCAGATCTTTTCCAATGCAGTTCATTTCTTTTATACTCCTTAGCAAATTTAAACTTTAATTAATTTTTTTTAAATAAGTGATAAGTGATTTTCTTAAGGCTACACATTTTGTTCAGTCCCAATCCCTTGAATGAATTCTCTTGTGTGTGTGTGAAAAGTTTTTAATTTCAATATTAAACATAGCCTTAGCAAATAGGGATATAAACTGTTAATGGTAATAAGGTTGACTGTTGTTTGTTTAAAAACTTGATTTTACTAAGCATTTAAGTGATCTGCCATCATGCTCATACAGGATCTGACCACATTTCTTCCTCTAATGATGGTTCACCACTATCCCTTTAGTTTTTAATAATGCGTTTTATAGGTCTTAAATTTAAATAATTGTGTGGACAAATTGACATGCAATAATAATAATAATAATAAAAAATAGTAATCCCAAATTGCTGCTCAGTGGCAAATAGACTGGCTTTCTGAAGTTTCTGAAGATGTTTATCCTCTCATCCAAAATGCTTCTAACTATCTTTAAGTGGCAAATGTATAAACTTGGAGTGTTTGTTTCGCCCATGTGTGTTATTAGGGTCACCTGAATCATGGTACGGTATGAACAACTGTGAAACCACCATGGGAGTGATGGCATTGTAAATGGGTGATAAAGTGGTGTCTTAGGCCTGAAATTTGGTGTAGATGTCCTTTCTTTACTCACGCATGGCAGTGTGCAACACAGTAGACCCAGCTCTTCAGGATAAGCCTCAGCAGTCCATCTGTCTTTTGAATCAGAGGTGAAATGTCTTCAAAAACTTTAAGCAAGTCTAGTTGCTATTGGACAGCACCTTTGGCATTCTGAAGCTCTCTTTTACATAAACATTCATAAACGACCACAGTTATGTGATGTGTTTTGATCCAACCCACTTGAAATTGGACCACATATAATGTAACCCAATACCTAAAATTAGTTTGACACCTGCAACATAAACTCTGTGCCCTCTCAGGTTATGGCGTTACTGTATGTCAGATTCTGCATCTGTGACTGCTGATGACTTAGCATTGATAATAAATACTCACTATCTGCTTTCTCTGACTAGGCTTCAGATGCTGGCTTCAATGCCAACTGGACAGCTGATTTTGGATCTGTAACTCAAGATTTGGGAGATGTTAAACCTGCGACTGATGGGCAAGGTTGGCCTCCAGCAGATGGATGGAGCACAGATGCAGTGCTCCAAGGAGAAGCCACGGGCGAGGTTAGAAGTTGGGATGAAAACTATGACCAAAAGCCAAATCCAGACTGTGGCACATGTGACAAGATAGAGCCTCCATTTGAGCAGCAGCCTGTTCAGGAGGGTACTGAGAAAGGGTGGGCATCAGAGCAACCAGACTCAGACACACATCACTTTGGATGGACAGGGAATGAGGAAAGATGGACTGCAGAAAAGAAAACCACATGTTTAGAGGAGAGTGTAGCTGGAAAGTCCATGCCAGGAATTATATTTACAAATGAATTTGGTCAAGAAATAGCAGAGGTCATTGAGCAAAATGGGCAGGGCTCATACTCCGAAGAAGAGGGAAACATTTCTAAGTGGTCCTTAACATGTCAGGGAGAGTTGGACGGTTCTGGGTCTGAATATGAGACTGCTGAGGAGTGGGGAGATGCTCCAGGTCAGAATAGTGGATGGATGAGTGCTGATGATGAGCTTGAGACTGCAAAAAATGAGGGACCAGCATCAGATCAGAATGCTACAAGAAAGAGTTTAAATCAAGAGGACTTTGTGAGTCATATTCATCCATCTTTCCCTGAGCAGAGCACCATGTCTGTTGCAAGCTTTATAGGCCATACTTTTATAGACAATGGGGGCCAGATAGTAATAATAAAATCAACAAATTCTGATAAGGAAACAGACCTTGGACATCACAGTTCAAATGAGCAATGTGACCAGTGTGGTTCTCGGCCAGATCTTTTTGCTGCATCAGAGATGGATCCATTTGGTATGAGCATTAATTCATTTGCCAACTCAGACAAAAATCTTTTGACTAGTGAAACAAGCCAGGATCCTATTTGCATAGAAACTGACCAAGATCCTTTTGCCAACAAGTCAGTCCAGGATCTCTTTGCCAATGAAACTGATTGGGATCCATTTGCCAGTCAGAATAATCAAGATTCTTTCACCAATGAGAGTAACTGGGATCCTTTTGCTAATAAAATTAACCAGGATCCTTTTGCAAGTGAGATTAACAAGGATCCTTTTGAAAGTGAGACTAACCAGGATCCTTTTGCAAGTGAGACTAACCAGGATCCTTTTGCATGTGAGACTAGCCAGGATCCTTTTGCATGTGAGACTAACCAAGATCCTTTTAAAGGTGAGACTAACCAGGATCTTTTTGCAAGTGAGACTAACCAGGACCCTTTTGCATGTGAGACTAGCCAGGATCCTTTTGCATGTGAGACTAACCAAGATCCTTTTAAAGGTGAGACTAACCAGGATCTTTTTGCAAGTGAGATAAACCAGGATCCTTTAGCAAGTGAGACTAGCCAGGATCCTTTTGCATGTGAGACTAACCAAGATCCTTTTAAAGGTGAGACTAACCAGGATCTTTTTGCAAGTGAGATAAACCAGGATCCTTTAGCAAGTGAGACTAATCAGGATCCTTTTGAAAGTGAGACTAACCAGGATCCTTTTGCAAGTGAGACTAACCAGGATCCTTTTGCATGTGAGACTAGCCAGGATCCTTTTGCATGTGAGACTAGCCAGGATCCTTTTGCATGTGAGACTAACCAAGATCCTTTTAAAGGTGAGACTAACCAGGATCTTTTTGCAAGTGAGATAAACCAGGATCCTTTAGCAAGTGAGCCTAATCAGGATCCTTTTGAAAGTGAGACTAACCAGGATCCTTTAGCAAAAGGGATCCACTGTGATCCTAAAAAGAATCCATTAGCAAATAAGACTAACCAGGATCCTTTAGCAAGTGAGGCCAACCAGGATCCTTATGCAAGTGAGATCAACAAGGATCCTTTTGCAAGTGTGAATAACCAGGATCATTTTGCTAGTGAAACCGTGGATCTGTTTTCCAATAAGACTAAACCTTCTACCAGTAAAATGAACCAAGATCATTTTTCTAGTGAGACTAACCAGGATTGTTTTGCCAATGAGACTTATCATGATCCTTTTGTCAGTGAAACTGACCAGGATCCTTTTGCCAACAAAACTAGTTGGGATCCATTTGCCACTGAAAACACTCTAGATAACTTCATCAGTGAGACAAAGCAGGATTCCTTTGCTAGAGAAACAATTCAACATCCTTTTACCAGTGAGACTAACCACGATCCTTTTAACAGCAAAATAAACAATTATTATTTTGCTAGTGATACTTGCCAGTACCATAATGAGACTACCCAGGATCCTTTTACCAATAAATTTAATTGGGACTCCTTTCCCAGTGGAAATAATCAAGATCCTGTTACCAATGAGACTAATCTGAATCTTTTTGACACTGAGATTAATCAGGATCCTTTTGACAGTGAATGTGTCCAGGATCCCTTTACCAACAAAACTATGCAAGATCTGTTTACCAATGAAGCTACTTGGGATCCATTTTCATTTGAAAATAATCAAGATCTTTTCACTTGTAAGACTAAGCTGGAGGCTTTTGCGAGTGATAACCATGAGACGAACCAGAATTCTTTTACTAGTGAGAATGAACATAATGCTTTTGTTACTGAGACTACACAAGACTATATCACAAGTGAGACTAACCAGGACATGTCTGCTAGTGAGACTAACCAGAGTTATTTAGCAAGTGAGACTCACCAGAACCTTTTTGCGAGTAGCACTCATCAGATCCATGTTTTAGGAGAGAGAGACCAAGATACTTTGGCCACCAAGAGCAACCAAGGATGGGTCGGATGCTGGGAGTTCACAATGACTGTTCAAGCAAGTGGGGAAGCAAGAGACTCAACTAGATATAGGTTTGCCCAGTGGGCAATGTTTCCTCCCCCAACTGCTGCTTTAGAATGCTCCAGTAAGGATTCTTGGCAGGAGCTAGACAACAGTGGTGGCTTTTTCACCACCACTGATGGCCAAGGTGACATCTTGCCAAGCTGTTCTAGAGACAGTTGCCCAGTTCAAGACTCATTTGTTGCTTGTCATGGTCAAAATAAATTCCCTAGTCCAAAGACTGCAGCTATGGAAAATACATCAAATGCTAAAGAACAAGAGAATTCTGACCTGTCTGAAGATGAGGTTGCAAATCGGAGATATGGAAAGTTGTACCAGGAAATAGATGCAGAGAAGGAAGAGGTACTGAATTCCTCTCTATTTTAGTGTAGCATGAACCTATCACAGTGAGAAGCTCTTTTCCTGCCTGCAGATGAAGCAGTAGTTTCCTGCTACATACCCCTTTAGATCCCAGAATCCCCCACAGTCTACAGATCCCATTCCCTGGTCTCTCCTCTGTTTGCATCTGATGTTTGGTTGAAATAGTATTCCTACTCTTATTACTTATACATGGCAAGTGTGTTTTGGGCCAATATTTAAACTGTTTATTCGATTTGGTTTAGGTTTCCAACAGAGATATAAATGGACTTGCTCAGGTAAATAGCCAATTAGACATGTTGATTACAGTAAGCGTATTTTTTTACTAACCCTAAAAACTGCTGCAATTTTTTTAGTCATCATCACATATACAAAATAGAAGTGACATTACCTAAATGTAATTACAATGCAGCTTTTTTTTAATACTTAGTTTAAGTCAACTTAAACAACTGCAGATAGTTTAGATTTATACACTGATCAGCCATAACATTAACATTACTGATTAATGTACTGTATATAGCTAAAGCGCTGATGTTTAGCAACCTTAAAAAAATTATAGATCATTTTTGTCTACACATATACTGTAGCATTGTCTCTGATACTGTCATCATCTTATCATCCCCCTTCTCTAGAAAGATCAGATTATTTTAAATATTTCATTTATAATTGTGGTTATGTATTACCTTGACAAGTAACCTTCATGTTTAATATGTTACACAAACGTGTTTGATTTGTTAACAGTTTCCCTTTTATATCTTTTCTATTTCTTACAAAGGCGGATGCCTCAGCTGCAACTTTTGTGGCTGACTTTGATAAAATGGTGAGTTGTTGGTTCTCTTCAACGCAATAGATTATACTTTCATAGTGTATGTACATTATTAAACTAATGTACTGTATTAAGTAAAATTTAAGTTTGGTGATTGGCATCATGGATACTGCATATGTTAAAATGTATCTTTTACATCTTATTTAAAGCAAGTTAAAAGAGTATCTGAAACTCAGAAAAGATCTGCTTGGAATGAGAGAACTTCAGTCTGATGCATGTTGCATATTGCTTGGCCAAAAAAAAAACAAAAAAAAAACACTTACACACTTAAACCACTGTTAGTGAGTCTAATTGGAATAAACGTTGTTAATATGCTAGTGAGCATAAAGATTGGAGGAATCATTTTCACAAATAAAATTAGACACCACACTACACTAATCAAAGCTAATGCCAGTCAAAGAAAGATATGAAAGTGTGCAACATTTTATGGCCAGGCAATTCAGAAACAAAGAGCAGCAAATTATATAGAATATACTGTATCATTTAGGCAGTCCAGTATCATTTTCATGAATGTGTTGTATTGTAATTAATATAGTTTTTTGTATATCTGATTGGAAAATATGAAAGTCTTTCCTTTCAATCTATATTCAGAGTAGTTATTCTGCATCTGTTTGAATTTATGTAATTATATTTGAACCCAGGCACCTCCTTTTCAGTTTTTCATTAATATAAAAGAGTAAAATGTACCTACTGGGTTATATATGTTATAAATGTGATATGTAAAGCTAAAATTTACTTTTGTTAAGTTAATAACTCATTGTTAATGTTTAATGACTTTTGGGATTGTTTATATCTTATAAGCTAAATATTTATTGAATATTATTTCTAAAATGTTCCCTTTTGTGAGGACACATCATGTCTGGTCTAAATTTCCAGAATTTGTTATTCTCATACTGCATATGTGTATGTATATTTAAAGTCTGAGACCCCAGAAGGGGCTGAAACTGGTACAGAAGCAGCCCCAGGTGAAGTGGGAGAGGGGGAAGGGGAGGTGTCACCAGCCCAGGCCCCAGAGGTTGAGGGTAGTGTCACGACTCCTTCTGCAGAAACCACTACTGAACAGGCAGAAACCACTGCTGCTAGCAGCCCACCTGCAGAGACTGCTTCTGTGAGTGTTATTGCTTATTGATGGCCAAATGTTATTAGAATTGTTGGTGTCATTTTAATTAGTTGTACAAGTATTTTAATTATCACCCTAACCATCATCACCAATATCATCATCATTATGATCATCATCACCATCATCATCATCATGACCACCATCATCATCATGACCATCATCATCATCATCATCATCATCATCATCATCTTCACCACAATGAAACGCTCACCTATCGTCATCAGCACACTTGTCATTTTATCCTAATACAAAAATGTGTATTTGTGTCAGTTGCCTGATTGTATTTATTTATTTTCTTATTTACATCAGTTATATCATTCATCAGTCATTATTTTTTACCATCACCAGATTATCATTTTTTTTTTCGTTATGCTTTGGTGATTATGTTTGCCCAATATCGTTCATGCTTAAACATTTTTTTTTTACCATGCTTCTATTAGAAGTCTTTTGTAAAAAAGATTGGTACTTAATGGTATTTTCTATGGACTGTGCTGCTATTTAAGAGCATAGTGGAGTCTCCTGAAGCTGCTGAAGCTATGGCAGCAGAGCAGCCTGAGGTATGTTCCTTTTTTATTAGCCTTATAATGCCTGCACTGCCTACATCTTCTTGTTCATTACATTACTGTTCTTCATGAGAAATATTTTTAGTAATAATTATTTGTATTATTTCATTACCTTTTATTTTTTATTTTAATGAATAACATTTAATATTAACGTTTTGTTTTTATGTTTAACGTTTTGTTTTTGTGTTTTTCTCTTATGTATGACTGGAAACGAAAACTGAAAAATTGTTTTTTTTTTTTTCATTCCCATTTTATTTTGTTCTTTGTTTAATTTCATATTTGTAAATGTAGTATGTTAGTTTTAAAAAAATACCCTGCATCTTTTTTTGGTATATGTGTGGTGGCCTGGGAAAACCCTGGTAAAATTCTGACATTATATACAATATATATGGACACATGACCATCAAACCCATATGGGTTTTAAACTTCCCATTTGCAGTTATTTACTGTTATTTACCTTATTTACTGTTATGATAACCTCCACTTTTCTGAGAAGGCTGTTCACTAGAGGACCATTGTCTTGCTCATTCAGCTACAAGAACAATCAATGAGGTCATGCACTGATGTTGGCCATGGAGCCAACCGTAGTTGTCCTTCTAGATCATCCCAAAACTGTTTGGTGGGGTTGAGGACAGGGCCCCGAACAGCTCTGTGCAGAGCTCTTCTACTCCAGCTCCAACACATCATGTCTTCACTGACCTCACTTTATACACAGGGACATTTTCATGCCATGCTATAATGCTTTTAACCATTTGCAGTGCTACAGCATACAAAGGCATCATGTCACTTACCATCCACCCTAATCAGAACAATTATATACCTGCTCATTTATGCAGTTATCCAATCATTCAGTTATGTAGCAGTAACACAATGCATACAATAATGTGATCAAGTGTGATTGCTGTGACTTGCCATAAATGATGTATTGTATTAAAGTGTGATTTCAAGGTGTGGGTTACTAAATTCTTTCTGGCAGCTCAAATCGATCTGGTCATTTTGCTGTGACCTCTTTTATCCAGAAGACATTTCCATTTCCAAGGCCAGCCCATTCACTGACAGCACATCTTTGAAATCACATTTCTCCAGGTGCATAGGTTTCAGCAGGTGTATAGGTGTTCTTATTTACTGTACTGTACATGGACAGTAAGTGCACATTTGTGTGCTTAGGGCTTTGTGGCAATAAATTAGGGAAGACCCATTTATGATCATATGGTCTAGCTCCGAAAACTGCTTACATTTGATTATATTTTACCACTTTACTGGCCTAATTAATTAAATTAAAACATTTGGATTATTTTTGTTAAATATATTCCTTTTGGTCACTAATTAAGTAAACTTTTTTTTTTCAGTCTGTCACACATATCTTTTTAAAAATATTTTTATTAATCAAAATTTTTGTTTGTAAGTTTTTATCATTGATTATGTTGATTTTGTTTTAAGGACACTAAAGATAAACTTGTCCAAGAGTCTAATAGTAAAAACAATACTCGTGAAATAATTGATGATCATACTGTATCTATCATGTCACACTAACTTATCTTGACTTTGGTTAGTGACAATATTTCACTTCTTTGTTCTTGTTATACATCATGGCTACAGAAAATGAGGTTGAGTTTCTACCTACGAGAATCTTTATATTATTATTCTTAGTACATATATTATACAACATGAGGAAGTGTATTATCTGTAGTTATCTGACTATAAGCATATTCGAGTCAAAGATTTCTTTAATAACTGGGGTGAAAAATATTTTATTTATAATATGTAGACCTCCCCAGCTGATGACACTGAGAAAGACCAACTCGACCAAGAGACTCCGGTAGATATGCCTTTTGTTATGGATGGCATTAAATGCCATTTCTACAGTGCAAATACTGTACACTGTTCCACATCACGCTTAACACTTATTAATATTTATAACAAGAATGAGACATTAAGTGTGTTTAATTACAGCAATTTTATTTTGCCATATGTAGGAATATGCTCCAGTAGCAGAGTCAGTAGAGGAGCCATCTTCAGAGGCTCTGGTAACTCTCTTCCTATTCTTCCCATACAAATTTATATATA
>QMIH01002830.1:44890-76363 GCA_003987875.1 Clarias batrachus
ATATATTTCTGCTTACAGTACAGTATGTAGGTGATAGCAGAGCAGCTATTTCAGGGATATCCTTTTTTAATAATTATGAATATATCCTGGTACAAGATTATTTTTTCTTAATTATACAGAATGAATGAGTACTACTAGTTACATTTTTGTTATTTGATTTGCTTTTGAAATAGACCATGAAAGCTATGAATATATTTAAAAGGATTATAAACTACTCGTGTTGGAAGCATCCTATATKTTTCATGCTTGTGCACATGAAAGATAATTATTCATGTTTCTCTTGTGTGTAGGCCCCTGCAGAAGATAAGGAGTCTCCTATCGAAGAGACTCCGGTAACTATTTTTTATTACTAATGCCTTGGAAAAAGGAGATGCATAAGTGTAATAGTGGCCGATTAAATTCACTTTTCCAGCTGTGGTGTCTGTGTGGTATGCTGTCTCACCATGAAGCCTTTAACAGAATGTGTATTTAAACAAAAATATTTTTGCTTTGATCAGAAAAAAAAAAATCTAAGGAAATTTACTGATTCCTAAAGATGAAAAAGTCAAAAGAAAGGTAACTAGTTAGTTACCTTCCTATTGCATGTATTTCCTAATTAAGTCAATGGATATTGTCAGTGTTGACCCAATTATCTTTGTACAGTGAGGAATTTTACAGGTTCTATCATAGTTTACAAGCTCTGATTACTGTTAAAGATAAGCCCCACAAATATAAAATTCACTCCAATTTAATTGATTTACCCTGCTTTACATAGCACTATTATCACAGTGTATCATTAATCATTGTTTATTAATCCCATAGTATTGATAAAAACCTAGGACTTACAGGATATGGCTTGTGCATCAGAAATGGTGATTCAATAGCTCATTAGTTCTTATGAACAGWTGGTTATGCACAATAAGCATTTTAATTCCATGCTGTATTAAGGCCAAGGTCTTTTGTTCCCTGATGTATTTTACTTTGCTATTCCATGGCATTAGCCTGTGTAATCTATGAAAAGATTTGTGAGATTTTTAGATTTCATAAAATATTCTGAGCTTCTGTGGGGACAGCATACATACAGACACAGACACACACATGCACACACTCACACAATACTCCTCAGATGTTTTGACACAACTATTAATTCCATGGTCTGATTTTTATTTCTTCCTACATTGTAAAACAATGCTGAAGGCATCCAGAATATACAATAATCTCTTCTGAACAGTTGATATTGAGATGTATATCTCTGTTTACTAAAGTAGAWTGTTTATTAAGCAGTTTGCATCCCGTTAACGGGGATTGGTTATGTTTTAAWWTTTTTTTATTCTTTAGAAATAATTAATGTTAAACATTTTGTCAAATTTATACTTTGTTTGTTTTTAACAGTTGTTTTATGTGAATACTTTATTGGTGGATGGAGACTGTATAACATTCATTTAAACCGCAGTGTATATTTCATCTTTTTGTTTATGACAATTTAACATAACAGCTCAGAATTTTTTTTTAAAAARGTTTGCTTTAAAACACTTAACTTTTCTGGGCCCCTTCCCCACCTAAGGATAACAACATCTGTTTTTGGGTTAAACTTTTTTTTATTATTATTTGATGCTGTATTTTTTATTTGATGTATTTTTCAAATKATTTGAGGCCATGATACCACAAAGTAAAGTGCAATAAAACTGCCAAAAAACAAATAGATACAAAACAAAACAAACAAGCATTAAAATACTATAGATTTTAGAGTATAAACATAATTTAAATTGGCAACTGTAATTCACTTTTTTGACATTTGTACACTTTGTTGGCACAAATGACTCTGTGGTTTTAATGGTGAATCCATTCCATTTGATTGCATTTTATGATTTTTTTTTAATGTTTTATATAACATCATCATTCACAAATTCTGAATGTGTGATGTGCTATGGTACTATCTAGCTCATCAGAACCAGGGCAGAATGAGGTAGAAGGTTATCAAGATAAAAATGTACATGATGTAAAAAATCTTTTGGTTTTAAAGTTTTTTTTAGGTTGATTGGTTCAAATTTTCTCTTTCACATAATTGATGTGAAGTGAATTGAAGTGAGTGTTTGAGCCTGACTTTATAGAATACACTATGTACAAAATATAGTTCTTTATAGAGACTTGTAAACTTTGTAGGGAAAGTATGATTGTAATGTCAAATGTAGCAGAAGAACTTTACCAGCCAAGGCTAATTCATGCTAAGCGGTAGATTCTTAGTTCAAGTTTTCACATTAGTTTTTGCTCCCTTTCCTCTGTGTCTTAAGTAAGTCCCCAGAACCATAGCTTGTTTTCTTCCCAAAACCCTTTCTCATACCTGGTTAACCTTCCCTAACCCAGGTGGCATGATCCAATTTGTTTATTCCTAAAAATATCCTCATCCCCTCCTCACTGAGGACAGTTTCAACCATTGCAGTTAAACTGGTCCCAGTTCCTTTCATTGTGCTAAGTGCCTTCTCCGCACTGATCCATCCAAACGATTGGTTGTAGTGAGTGTCCTGACTCTAAAAACCCGATGCATCTTTTAGACCGTAGAGGGCATACCACAAGATGAAACGGGTACAGTAGAGACCAAACCTGGAGATGAAACCGGTACCCTAGAGGTCAAACCAGAAGAAGAAACTGGTACCCTAGAGGTCGAACCGGAAGGAGAAACTGGTACCCTAGAGGTCAAGCCAGAAGAAGAACCTGGTACCCTAGAGGTCGAACCAGAAGGAGAAACTGGTACAGTAGAGGTCAAACCAGGGGATGAAGCCAGTAATGAAGGGGCTTCAAAGAATTTTGAAAAGGAGGTAGTTATTYAGCTAAATAGCTTATACTGTGCTTTGGTATTCTTGCCACAAATAGAAACTCAAATATCTGTGCTTTGGATGTAGCATGTTTTGAAGCTGTTCGATGTATGCAATATTTACAGGTTATATGCAGAATGTTAAAGGTCTATATGCATTTTCTTTATTATGATTTTGTAAAATTATATACTGTAATGTAATATTTTTTWAAATGAAACTTCATTTACATGTATGTACCTTTTTATTTAATGAACCAGGATTTTGTGTTTAGAATTATTTCTTAAGAATCATTTGAACAATTTATGTAAAATGTTGCTCATGAAATATACATTCATGAAATTTTGGTGATGTTACATTTTACATACATTTCATCCTAGGACAAAATGCCCATTCCCTCTGTGGTCATTGAGCCTGCTTCCAGCAATGAGGGTGATGATGACCGAGATGGTGACATCTTATCTCCAACAGCAAGCAGTGGAGGTGGAGTGACTCCAGACAGCCAGTCAGGCAAAGATATTTCCTCCTCTGGCATGCCTGCAGGCTTCCTGTATAAGGTCAATAAACAGCATCGACAGACACATAAGTATATCTGACAGTATCTGTGTACTCCAAAAAGAAAAAAAAAAGGAATAACAAGCAAACAAAACAAAAGAACTCCAGCAAAATATATTCCTTTTTTTTATTTTTTATTTTTTAGGTTGAAACGATGCATGACTTTGAGGCTGCAAACACAGATGAGCTTGATCTGAAGAAGGGAGATATTGTTCTTGTTGTTCCTACTGAGCTGGTGGAAGATCAGGTATGAACTGTGTTAATGAACTGTGTTCACAATGTAATGATCAAACTGAAACACATAGCTAAGTATTATGTAAAATGAATGCTGACAACCCAGGCCAGATTTTTGTTTTTTGGCCAAAGCTATTGAATTTTTTTTTTTACTTCCTACTTCTGCAGTCCAAGGACAAATGCCTGCCAAATTAAATGTTGCGGACTGACAGAATGACTATGACTTTTTTAGCAGTGGTGATATGGCATAAATGGGAAAGTGTAACATTTAGTTTTTACATCAAATGTGACAAAACAACTTAAAAGAAAAACTGCCTCTTCCGTGAATAAGTCTACCAAACCCAGGTAAGTTTTGACTACGTCTGCCAAAAAATGGGTAAACGCAGTAAAAACTTGTACATGGCAGCATCGCAATAGAAATCAGTAAGGATGAAGTATTGTCTCCCTTAACATGAAGCTGCCAATATGGATGTATTATCAATGGTAATGTCCAGTTCACAGCATAACTAACACCTCTTGGCGACTTCATTGACGTAGCATTAGCATGGCACAGATGGAAAATATTGGATGGCATTCTGACTCTGACTCATTGGGATGTCATTGCAATGTTGCTCCATCAATAGAGTTCTCACAAAGGCTTGTGCTATGACCATGGTAGGTCTATGCCACATTGTAGAAAGCTGCATTAAGTTCCTATTACAGTACGTTCACCTGGTGCTTATCACATTTTTGGTATGCGTGCAGCAGGTTATCAGCATGTGTATGTCATGTTCAGAAGATTTAGTATGCTAAGATTTAGTACTGTAAGCTCCAAAATAGTAAGCACATGATACAGTAAGTGCTTGGTATCATAGTAGTGCCAACTTAGTAACCATTATGTAAGATATTGTAATAACTCAGGTCGATCTTATCAGACCTGGAGAGCACATGATTGTGTGTGCGATAGGAAATTAGTGGCAACATGATTGGCATATTGAGAACCTGACAGCGACATGCTTAAGAAGTAGTATTAATTTGAGAAATGCACATTTTTCCATTTGCACCTGTTCCCACTGCGTTCCTCAATATTTTTAGGATGCAGTGGGAACTTCATGGTCTTTTTCTTGGCTAAGAGCATTCCACAATCGACTAGGTTCAGAACACAGAGACATGGGTCAATATTACTTTTTTGGACCCTCAGRTATAGATGATTTTCTGACAATAGGGTGCATTCTCTAGGCTTACAAACTATCATGCAGTTTGTTAACAAAAGCRGCGTCTTTTGTCATTGTTGAGTGTACTGTTGTATTTCAATAGCACATAGAACTTATGTAACTGTCCTGCTTTTTGAGTTGCTATTGTTATTTATCATAATGATCAAACCTCCTGCTGTGTAGTGGGAGTGTAAAACAAATATTCACACAGGAACCATGTAGCTGTTATTCAGTGAGATCTAGAACATTTTAGTTCCTTTAACTGCTCAGAAATCTCTGCATTACCGTATATTGATCAGCTTGTATACAATACAAAAATAGAATTATTTATTACAATTAATTATATAGCTTCTCTAAACGTTGGATTATAAGAAAATACAGCCCCATTCCACAATACACACGCCTTCCWCTGAAAGAGGTTTTTTTTCCCCCAACAGGTAAGAATGTTTATGCTAATTCAGATTTTACCATGCTTGTTCCTATCTCATGAATGAGTGTGGAAAAATAGCTGAAATTATATGTGACATTATAACTGTAAATTACTTTATATATGAATATATGAAATTAATATGTTTTGAAGCACATGAATAAAAAAAGGTAATGGGCCTTCAGTATGTTTTTAGTATTTTTCAGTATGTATTTAGTCAATTTACATCTCCCAAACTATTACCCACTAAGATCTTACTTTACTAGGCCCTGTCCATTCATGCAATTAATTTAATCAGCCAATCATGTGTCAGAAATGCAATGCATAGAATTGTACAGATACTATGGAATATTTTAATGAAAGGGTGTAAACAATGAGTGAGGTTGAGTAAGTGATCTAGATAAATGATTTATAGTCAATGTGAGAGGCATAATCAACTTAACATAAGGACAATTAATCATTATCATAAGTCTGGAGTGCATAACCACACAATGAGTGATCCTGTTGCCATTGATATACTACACATGTGGAGTTGTTGAGAGAAAGAGGCCTGAATTGAAAAGTATATAAATAAGTTGAAGGACAGTGCATGCATGTACAAATATGGAAGCGCCACCCAATCACTCACTCATCGTCTAGACCGCTTAATCCTGTATTCGGGGTCACGAGGTGCCTGCAGCCTATCCCAGGAGGTAGGGTGCCAATCCAATATACACACACACACATATATACACACACTCACACACTCATTCACACAATTTTACGGCCAATTTGGGAATGCCAATTAACCTAACCTACATGTCTTTGGACTGTGGAAGGAGACCGGAGTACCTGGAGGAAGCCCACCAAGCACAGGGAGAACATGCAAACTCCATGCACACAGAGATGGGAATTTAGCCTGGCCGGGAATCGAACCCTGACCCTGGAGGTGCAACGCGAAAGTTCTAACCACTACACCACCGTACTGGAAGCGCCACCTTTAAAATCAATGAGAAAACTGATGAGAGCTCTGGATTTGCTCTGCAGTCCAGCTCGGTTTTCTTGCCCACCAATAAAGTCTATCCTTGCTACCAAGAAACTCCTAATCCACTTTAGACTGATTATTTATATCTTCATGACAATACCTGTTTTTGGTGGTCTTTTGCTGTAAGATMGGCTAAAGACCTTTAGGCTTTATGTCCTTTTAGACCCATCTGTTGTGTGGAGTGAAGAGACGTATGCATGGAAAAATCTCAGGAGATTAGCCATTTGTGAAATACTTAACCAATCTCTTACTATCAACCATGCTTCAGTCAAAGTCACTGAATTACATGTTTAAGGTAAAAATGAACTGAATTTATCTGTAGGCTTACATGCACTGCGCTGCTGCCACATGACTGAGCTGATTGAAGAATTGCAATGAAATGGTGCAGGTCTTCCTGTTACACTGGCCAGTTGTTGTACATTTTTCACTTGAACTGAGCAGTTTCAATTTAGGTGTATTAGGTGTTGGACAACAGCTGCCGCATTTATCAGCATAAATATGTAAGTATGCATTTAATGTAAGTATAAATACCCTTGAGTTATCCTGACTATTTGTCTCTGCAGGATGCTGGCTGGCTCACTGGCATCAGGGAGATCGACTGGCTACATCATGGTGCCTCTGCTCAGAAAGGATTATTTCCAGAGAATTTCATACAGCGATTGGGCTAAACCATCAGAGTATACTAGGACATGAGATATAAAAGCCAAGAGCTACAGACAGCCCTAACACCTAACACTACAGTGCGGTCTGGAGCCCTGAATGACAGCTGTCGATCAGAGAGAACAAAGCAAATAGTATCTAAGAGGAAAATACACAATCAACAGAATGAGAGGACACAAAAACTCTACTCAGAGTTTAAAGAAAATAACAGAGCATGATGCGATAGTATGGTCTACCTTACTCTTGAACCGAGAGCTCTCTGTTTATGTTTGTTTACTTGTAAGCAGCAATGAATTGATGTGTGCTTTATTTGGAACTGTGGTGACCTCCACATGTAATCCCTATCTGTTTAAAGGCAAATTATGCTCTAAAGACAAAAAAATATTTTCTCTGCAAGTGTATCGTATTGAGTTTGTTGCTCTGCAGCAAATTTTATCCAAATTTGTAGTGATATGATCTATTTAACCATTCTAAGTGTTACACAAGACTTCAATGTTTCCTTTAAGGCCGTTCCAACCTAAATGTTACCTTGCATCCTTGTTAGTGTTCTCTGTAGTTTTAATGGCTGGACTTATATGGCTCTGGTGATAATATCTGGAGAAACCAATATCAACATTTTGTGATTTTAGTATTATAAGTCTCTACCTGGGTGTAGAGAGAATTCCAGTTAGAACTTTGTAATTCTAAGAGCGCAATTTGTTTATTCAACACCTGTTGTGCTCTTGCCAATAATAATAATAATAATAACGATAATAATAAAATCCTAAATATGTGAACTGATTGAAAAATAAATATAGATATCTGAAATGATTCAAGAACCATTTTTTTGGGCAAAATGCAGCTTCGCAAAATACATAACACAGAACCTAGTGGTTAAAGTTTCCTTATATCCACATTACATAAATAACAACAATTATCCTGTGGACATCTATGGAAAAAAAAGTGTTGAATAAAGTTTTATGTTTTGAAAAATGCTATTTATTTAACTTTATATTTTTAAAAGTGAAGCTCATTGAGAGAGTTTTTGGGCTGGGATATCTGCGAAAAATATGCAATATGTGTTGTTAGGTTTAAAAGGTATCCATTGTCTTGATTGTTTAGAGGTAACGGTCACACCTGTGTTTGTTAGACTTCATTGTAGAGATTTTTGTGATGTACATATCTGTGTTAATTTATCTTTAAAGTAAATAAAGAGTTCTCCACGTGGCTGTGTGTTTTTCACGAATTTCAATGGAAGCAACTTCACATCATGTAGTTTAAAGCCTCAAAATGATTCAGTGCAGAAAAGGACAGATATAGATAAAAAAAAAAATTGATGGCTTAGAATGTCTTCCCAAACTGATCACACTCTTCTACATCTGCAAAACCACTTCAGAGCCAATACCATTCACAGTGTTGCCATTCCAGACTTATGTCCACCAGAGGGCTCTATTATCCTTGTTTTATACAAATACACAGATAGATATTCTGATCCCCAGTTTTTTCATCTATTATATTCATCATATAATTAGATGGGAGATGTAGGCCTAATATGCATTTATACAATTCACATTTACAAATGCAAGACTTCCCCCAAGTTTAAATTATTAGTTTAAGTTTTAAATTATTTTGGTTGGTTTGATTACAATTCATTTTTTAAGCAATTTTTATATTTTGTTTATAACGTTAATTACAAATGAGTAAATGTGATTGGATTAAGTTTTAYTTATTGTGATAGTCCTGCTACTTGGATTTCTGGATTCACACAGTTAACAGGAAGAAAATGTGAGTATAACAGAAAAATATGAGAAGCGTTTAAGTCAAACTGAGACTTTGTTGCAGAATAACAGCACACAGTTATAAAAGTAAAACTTCCCTTTATTTCTTTATACTGTTTAATCCCCTACTACATTAATGCACTTATCCCAGTGTTTCACTAGTCCTTGGATACAACCAATGTAGAAAGTTTTCTCAGAAAACTTCTCAAAACGYCTCCCATGAACTGCTTTATGGGCCCAAACATGTGGAAATGGCTTGGTTTGACCTGGTTTGACTTGAACACTCTTTGTATGATGGTAAAATAGCTTACCCTGAATATGATCTGATCATAATTTATTGACTATACTATCAAATAGCCTATATGGTTAGGAAAAGCCTGTCTTGGATATGAAAAAAAGTCCCCCCCCCCTGGTCAGTATTCTAATTGAATATGATGTTGGCAAATATATATAATCAGAGTCAAATCAGATTTTGCAACGTGTAATACTTAACTGGCTGTCCCACTTATCACAACATAATGTAAGTAACAATAAAACCTTGTACCACATTACAAATATGCAGTTGGTAAAATGTGACAGAAAAAAATGTTCACCAAACAAAAATAATGTTTTTTTTTAAAAACTTTTTTTTGTGACAATTATCTTTTTTAAACGTTGACAAAACAAGAAAAAAAGAAGATTTTTAATTTAATAGAGATCTAAAGAGGCACAATTTCTTCTGTGCTTGTTTTTTTTGTACGAGACACTAAGTTTTCTGAAATAATATGGTGTTATATTTGGCGTTAATATTATAGTAAAAAGTGTCAGAGAAACTTTTCAAACGGTTCCACTTTATTTATTTATTTATTTATTTATTTATTTATTATTATTATTATTATTATAATAAACTGCATGTGTAGGAATTTTTTTTTATATTCATGCGATGTCCACAGGAGATAAAGACGGTGATTATTTTGGTACCTCCGATTTAAAGAAACAAAACATACTTATCAAGTATCTATTTAATATTTTTGCCATTGTGCAGTCAATACAAATTCACTAGAAAGTTTAAATAACAAATTAAAAATCGGTGTGTCTGATTCCTAGTATATTATCTAATATAAAGCCAGAAAACATGCGAACTATAATTTATAATCGTATAATTATAGAGCATTTATAAATGGACTAAGATGTGTAAAATGTAACCAGGTCTACATTCCATTTACTGGAATCCACTTACTTCACATGCTCATCTTACATCTAATATTGTAGTGCTTTTTTCAGAATATTAACACTTTACATGATTTATTGTTATCTATTACATGCAGGATTTTTATTTATTTATTTATTTGCTTAATATTTTACCAACATAAAATCATAAAGCTGTGATTCTGCTGAAATTAAAATGAAAATGTATTTTTTTTAAAATACTCAATTAATGCAAAGTAAAAAAAAAGAAAAATTTTTTACACATATGTTGGACATCTGAACACACCATCATTAGTGCAGTTTATGTTTTTGCAAAACCGCCACCTATGGATCGCCATCTGCATCTTTCGCATTATGGTGTTGTTCTGTATGTGTCGGCCATGGGATGTTTGCTTTGTGTACAAAACCTCCCCTTCAGCAGCCGTCATGCCCACCCACTGCGCCTTCATGTGGGCTGCTCACTGTACCCTGACATTTGCATCGAATAAACCCCTGTAAAGTCGTGAAGTCTGCTGCTCAATTTTGACCATGTCCAATGTGACAACTGCATGTTTTCTGCTGGCGCTGATTGGTGAGGTCGCACCCATTGAAATACATTAGCAAAATGTACTTATACAATTTCGATCCTATTATCTTAGAAAGTAATGACTGTTTCTGTTGCGCAGGTTGCATTAGTGCGCAGTTTGAGGTCCAGGCCCCATGGGAAATCATCCGCAAAGGCAGAATTAAGCGGCTGAGCTGCACCGTGGACTCGTCAGTGAGCCTCTCCTCGACCTCTATTCACTGGTACAGAGGCAAACCCGGAGAGGCCATGGAACGCATTTTGCACTTTGCAGCTGGAGCTATAAAACCCACCTTCGAGTCTAAATTTGCCCGCAGATTTAACAGTGGTATAAAAGATAAATTAATAACTCTGACCATCAGTGGTGTAGCCGACGACGACGCGGCCACTTACTACTGCGCGCTGTGGCGCGGGGACACGGTTACAGAGCATCCGCTTAGAGCTGCGCAAAAACCCAGGACTTCCTCCCTTTACACAACAGCCGCATACAACTAAATAAGAGAAATAATAATCGCATCATTCTTAAATGAAATAGCAATCATATGATTTATACACGAACCAATAATCACATAATTCTCGAATGAAACAATAATCACATGAGACCAAATAGAAATTATCACACAATTCACTACTGATGAACAATAACAACAAACAACAATACAGTAAAGAATAATAAATGTACAGTTGCCTCACACGTCCAGGATTCTTGCCTCTCATCGGTGTACATCTTTGTGTTTTTGAGTTTTGTGAAGTGTATTTTCTCTATACTGGGTTTCCTTTGGATACAGTGTGATCGTGACTATGTATGTGTTTGTGCGTGTGCTTGACCCCTTGCATCATCCAAAGTGTCCTCTGGTTTCCCAAGACTTCTAAAATCACATGATGTTATATGTTGAATTAAGATTATAGTAAAAAGTGACAAAGAACATGTCCCGCTTGTCCAATCTTTACTACAACAACAACAACAACAACAACAACAACAATAATAATAATAATAATAATAATAATAATAATAATAATATCGTTAATGCATTTAATGCTGGCTACAATAAAACAAAAAAAGGAAGTCTGAAGGGTGGATGCCAAATGCTCATTAATAAATATTCTATGTTTAATAGTTTTGACAGTGTGTAGAATGTAATACACATTTTCTAGGAACTTTACATTCTTCACATTCTAATTCTGTGTGTCTAATTCCTTATATACTATCTAATACAAAACCAAGATGGAATGCAGCAAACATGCGATCTAATTCACTTTTAAAACTGAACATTTAAAAATGGATTAAGATGTGTAAAATGTAATCAGTGTAATATTCACATTTAATAATTTAGTGCTAATGCTATAGTACCTTACATTATCATTTTTATTTGTTATATGCATGTTTATTTATTTATTTGCTTAAAATCATAAAGTTCATCCATACCGGGTGTAATAAATTGTCCTCTAAAATACATTACCACGCTGTTGTCTGTCAATGACGTATGAGAAGGAAGGATCTGTATCAAAATGCGGTCACAGCTGTTAGAATCATTTTTATAGCTAAGGGCAAAAAGAATAAATGTTTTGTTGCACTAAGATGAGTTTTATTCTTCATTTGGCCCCCAAGGTGTGCAGCTATATGTTTGTTGAAACATGCCGAAGTGTGTAAAAATGACAATTAATTAAAAGGTTTGGTAATCACGTTCAATTGTTTTTTTAAAGTAAAAGAAAGAAAAAATAACGTTTACATATATTTGAAACATGAATACACCAGCGGATCATTAGTGTAGTGAACCACAAAACTGAAGCAACTCAAATTCAAATTTTATTTGTTACATACACAGTAATACACAGTACAATATGCAGTGAAATGTTTAAAAGACCGCCCGGAAATAAATATGAATAAAAAAATTCAATAAAAAAGAAAGTAAATTTAGCTAAGAAACAAAATACAAACTGCATATTTTGCATTATTGCGTTCATCTTATGTGTCTGTCATTGTATGTTTGCTTTGTCCCCCATCCCCCCTCCCCCATTCAGCAGCCATAAAATACACCCACTGCACCTTTATGTGGGCTGCTCACTGTACCATCAGGTACAGTATTTGCATCGAATAAACCCTGTAAAGACGTGAAGTCTGTTGCACAAATCAGACCATGTCAAATGTAACAACTGCATGTTTCCTGCTGGCGCTAATCGGTGAGGTCGCTCCCAGTTAACACACACCAGCAAATTTTGGTACTATTATCTTAGGAATAGTAACGACTGTTTGTGTTGATCAGGTCACATCACTGCACAGTTTGAGGTCCAGGCCCCATGGGAAATCGCTCGCAAAGGCAGGGCTAAGCGGCTGAGCTGCACCGTGGACTCGTCAGTGAGCCTCTCGTCCACTGTTATTCACTGGTACAGAGGGAAACCCGGAGAGGCCATGGAACGCATTTTGCACTTTGCAGTTGGAGCTTCATCGCCCACCGTCGAGACAAAATTTTCGGGCAGATKTACMGGTGGTAAAAAGGACAAAACATTTTCTCTGACCATCAATGGTGCAACCGATGGCGAGGCGGCCACTTATTACTGCGCGCTGTGGCGCGGGGACACGGTTACAGAGCATCCGCTTAGAGCTGCGCAAAAACCCAGCGCTTCTCCCATTTACACAACAGTCACAAAACGCTAAATAGAAGAAATAATAACCACATCATTTTCAAATGAAAAAAAAAAAATCATATGATTTACACATGAACTAATCACATAATTCTCAAATGAAATAATACTCACATGATTCTCAAATAAAACAATAAGCCTATAATTCACAAATGAAATGAAATGACATAAGTCAAAATTGAAATAATAATCTCATAATTCACTACTGATTAAACAATAACACAAAAAAAGAAATAAAAATACAGTAAACACTAATAACTTTACAGTTGCCTCACACCTCCAGGGTTCTTGCAGATCTGATCTGTGTACATGGAGTGTTGTGGTGTGCTTATCTCCCCTGTACATGCTGGGATTCCTTTGGGTACTCTGGTTTCCCCCACATTACAAAGGCTGACTAGTATTTCCCAATTTCTGGTATAGTGTGTGTGTACTTAAGCCCTTGCGCCATCCAGGGTGTCCTCTGCCTTGAGCTGAGTTGCCTGGTACTATGTACACTCAAGGCTCCCACGACCCTACATGCAATTAACATTATGAAAAGCGAATGAATAAAAAAGRGAATAATAATATATCACATTTACATATTTATACAATTTGACACTGTTTTTTCCCCACACATTTTCACATGGGATTGATTAATACATCTATCTCTTTAATTTTATTCTTTTAATTCTTGAAATTATTGTTTATGCAACATTTTCATTTAATTTGGTCATTCACATAATGGTGGGGTGGTGCGTAATGGTTAGCTGTTTGCCCACAGTGTAAAGACATGCATATTAGGTTAATTTCCTGTAATGTGTATGTGGTTGTGTTCCCTGTATAGGACTGGCATTCTGTCCATGGTGTACCCTGCCTCATGCCTATAGCCACCTGGAATAGACTCTAAGTCTCATATGTAGTATAGAAAATACTGTACATGTATGTGGTCAAGGATGAGTAGTGTTTCCAAAATGCCTGCATTGTGGGGGTGTGTCCGTGTGTTTGTGCTCCGTAATGTATTTCATCCATAGTGTGTCGAAAGTCCTGTGTAGTATACCAGAATTAACAAAAAATTGATTTAWTTTTCAATGTGTTTAAATTTTTTAAAATAAATTTTTCACAAATACTTCATATGGAGTATGGCCATGGCCAAAAGTTTTGAGAATGACACAAATATAATTTTTTCCAAAGTCTGCTGCTTCAGTGTTGATTTTCTTTTCGGATGTTACTATTATATACTGAAGTATAATTACAAGCATTTTATAAGTGTCAAAGGCTTTTATTGGCAATTACATGAAGTTTATGCATAGAGTCAATATTTGCAGTGTTGACCCTTCTTTTTCAAGACCTCTGCCACTTGCCCTGGCAATCAACTTCTTCCACATCCTGACTGATGGCAGTTCATGCTTGCATAATCAATTCTTAGAGTTTGTCAGAATTTATGGATTTTTGTTTGTCCACCCACTTCACACCTGACCAAAGATGTCAATGGGATTAAGGTCTGGRGAGGTCTCCAGTCTTGGACCCAAAATTTCAATCTTTTGTTTCATAAGCCACTTTTACTTTTGCCTTGTAGGGTGCTACATTATGCTAGAATAGGCATTGTTTGTCACCAAACTGTTTTTGGATAGTTGTGAAAAGTTGCTCTTGGAGGATGTTTTTTACTATTGATTTTGATTTTGGACATGTTTCRATTATAGCGCATAACCTTCTTGGGGTATTTTACATGCCCTCACCTCGGACTGCTGCGGATATGTCTGCTCTAATAACCCGTGTTTTATCTCATTGTGGTGCTTTACATTGATCCTTTTTATTAGCACCATGAGACAAAATTGGTTTTAAATTTCCCACAGGAAGAATAAACATACAAGCATCTGTCCATTCATCYTTAAATAGTCAGTTTTCATAATGTACTTACTCTTTTTTTGGTGTCAGTCATGCTGTGGCATACTTTCATTTGTGTTTTATGAGGATTTTAGTGTGTTGTATGTGCATTACTGTTATTTCTGTATCTGCTGCATACTCAGTCTATACATGGTAAACTATCATGTTGTATGGCTCTGTTGAGTGACGCATATAGCCCACCTCAAGGAGAAAAAGCATATCTTCATCCAAAAAAGCGATGGATGCTGTGGTACATAACTGCTCGTAACTTTTTTAGTTTTTAACTTAATCGTTTTGATAATGGTGCAGGTTTTAGTTTAGCCAAATACCTACTGTAACARTCGCTGAAGTTTCACTAAATTCCGTTGAGTCAGTTTAGAGTGATGCTATGACACAAAATCTGTCTGGACAGACTCTATAGACATAGAGGCAGATATAAAAACAGACATACAGACAGACATACAAACAGAATTTTTTTTCGGAGACTGGTTTCGGGTCCTCCAGTATATGAAATGAAAAAATGTAATTGAATGTGCCGACCAATATGCAAATAAAACATTGCATTTATGTAGACATTTTTAACATGATTTAATTTTTTATGTGCAATTTCATAATTCTYAAATGCTTCTTAAAATTATTTTATCATGATTTTATTTACTTGTAGACTTTTTTCATTACATTTTTATATAGCAAGGCCTTCATTACAGGGACTGTGAATGTAAATAAACTGGAAAAGATATTAATGTAAACTTTATCTATCTATATTTAACTCAAATATGGTCAGTCAGTTATGTGGTAATAAAATAAAGTCAGCTGACTACCTAAAAGTCCTGAATRTTCAGGTTATCTAATTTATGATTGTTTCTTCCCTAATGGCATGGGTATATTCCAGTATTGTAGTCATTGATAAAGGTGGACAAATAAAATGTGTGTAACTTTTTTTTCTTTTGACCAGATAGTGTATGTCTTAGCTCTTGACAGTTGCTGCTAGTAATGAATGTTATTCATTTTACCTTCTAGTTTATTTTAATGCTATAGCTGATCAGTGTGATATGTGATCACTGTATATGCCATATAAAGTATGTGTATGCATAGACAAGTATATACCTACTGTAAATATAAAAATGTATATAATAGCAAAAATGAACACTGTATACATTAAAGCAGAATTGTAAAGTATRGTTAAAGCAAGACAGAATTACAGATAAAGGTGTTGGCTTTTTTTTTTTACTCTTGACTTTCTGATAAAACAACAAAACACACATTAGCACAACTCATCTGAAAGTTAATTAGAAATGAATATTTGATTTGTTTTAAAAAAACAATGTAATATGATAAAWGTGTAATATGGGACAAGTTATGCTACTCACTATGAAATTATGTTCAGTGTTGGCTACTTTTTGTTCTTGCATGTCACATTGTGGGTAATGAGAAAGCCTTTAGCTCAGGCACCAGACTGTTTGTCACAGGTAAGAACAAACTCTAAAGACTAARTGGTTTTGGTAAATAAGATGTTATTTGGCTTGTAATATTAGTTGATTTTTAAATGTTTTTCTTGTACTCTATGACTTGGCATGCTATTAAATATTTCATGTACATCTCTGCAAAGCTAAATACTGTATTGATGAAACATTCAAATGAGTATACTTTAGAACATACTATATATATACTATATACATCAAGAAATGAAAAACATGTAAAAATACAACTAATGATTTGTGCAGCATTATTTTGTTTGTACAAAGATCATATTCATCACAAAAAAAGTCTCAGTTATTTCTACCTATACTGTATAATGAGGCGTAAGAAAAATGTTGTAATTTTACAATTCCATTATTATGATAGGTTCTTAATAGCACTGTAGTAGAAAATTTACAAATTCATGCAATGGTAAGTGCAGGTAACCCTCTTTTATGCTAACAATTTAAATGAGCGGCCTTAACTATAGAAAAAAAGCTACTTAAGACAAAACAGACAAACACAAACACACAAGCAAACAAATGTATTAATGTTTAATTATGTTTGTTTGTTTGTGTTTATCAGTGTGATACCATATCACAAATTTCACTACAAAAGGCAATTTAAAAAGTTTAAAAACATAATTAAAGTACATAAAACAACAGAAACTAAAAAAAACATAGGAAGAAATAGCATACAGATAAAATATAATCAAGATTCAAACATATGGCAGTAATGAATTACTTGAGTGCAAAGTATAAAAAAWAGAGTTCAAATACCTTTCAAGCCTGTCATTATTTGTTTCAAGACACACAGCAAATTAGTGATTAGAACAGCCAAGGAGTCTTACTGCATGTCTTCCTTATCATGAAGTATGGTTGSTCAAGACAAGCCCTGTTTATTTAAACTTTCATTTCCCCATAATGTAACATAAAAAAAATATCCAAAAAATCCTAAATAATTAAAAATGGACAGAAACAGTTGAAACTGCAACTGTTGKATATGAACTCTAATTACTTTAGAACTGAGATATGTGAATTTGGTGGGTTAATCGCGGCATGGTTGTTTGTGCCAAGCAAGCTCGGTTTGAGTATTTCAGATGCTGATCTCCTAAGACATTTGCACACAGCTGTAAGTTGAATTATGTGGAAATACAGTAAGTATGCCATGATATACAGTAAGTCGCAGAGACCACTTTTTTATTCCATGAATTCATTGACATATTTGTTTTAATAAAACGATGTTTCAATAATTTGCTTTAACAGTTTCCAAAGGAATTTTGCCTCATGTCTTTTGTACACAACGCAATCAATTGTTTCCTAAGTGTTGTGGCATTATTTTTTTGTTTAAGTTTCTCATTAACATATTACACAGAGARGTTCATTATCATTTGCAAAAGGTGAAACAATCCTTTATTGAAACAAAAGGTGAATGAAGCAAAAGGTTAATAAACAACAGAAAKGTGGAAAATTGGTAAATAATGCTGCTCATAAAATAAACATGTAACATTCATACATTGCAGGTACACTACAGTATCCTGTATAGCTTTGTTTAATGTGTACACTGCTGCATATAAATCGCACAACATCTGGTTTCACAAAACGGWTCGCCAATGTTCAGCAGTACCCATACATCCTTGACATGCTCATATTACTGATGTCATAAATTTTTATTTATTTTTTGCCTGCTTACTAATTTCAAGGCTTGGTAAATTGCCCAGGTTTTTTGTGTGGTAGGAGTTAATTTACTGTATGTGCATTTTCCAGCTTAGGAAAGATTCCATGTTAGGTTTGATTAACAGTCAGAAAATTTGCTTAGTTGCTAATGAAAAAAACAGCAGTATGAACATTATATAAATACACACACACACACACACACACACACACACACACACACACACACACACACACACACACACACAAATACATATTATTGCAAATAATTATTTGATCCCCTGCGTTTGCCCACTTCCAAAGAAATGAAGGCTCATTTTAAAAGGTAATATTTATCAGATATAAAAGACAGAATATCAAAARACAAAAACATGATATAAATGTTATACATTATATAAAATGATGCATTCAGTGAGAAACATTAAGTATAACACGTACATAGAATTAATTAAAAAATTATATATAGTATACACACAAAAATACATACATGTTTTTGTTTTTATTATCAGCAACTAAGCCAATTTTCTGACAATTGACACAGTCAATATGAATATCAAATATCAATCAATTTATCAAGTTATTCTACCTTTCAAAAACAATCTCATCTCAATGGTATGGCAACATCCAAAACATTGTCTCATTAACCTGGCCATAATGCTTTGACTACCGAAAAAAATCCCTGCTGGTCTTGTGCCCGGCCTGTCAGCATAGACTCCAGATGAAACAAGAATACACGTGTTTATTTACCTGTTTTATCACCTGTTAAATGTTGCATAATTATATTCAGCGCTCTTTTCACTGACAGACGGTTCCCCCCAAAATCCCAAAGTGTCAGGGTACCCAGCATCCAAACCACAAACAAATGGAAAGCATGTGTTGCTGTGCCAGGCTAGAGAAATGTTCCCTGACCTGGTGACGTTCACATGGCAAGCAGAAGATCATGGTGGGCAAAAGGTGGATTTGAAAGCTAAGGTGCTGGAACAGAGAGATGAGGTTCCAGACGTCAAAATAACCAGCATGCTCATTGTAGACAAGTCACAATTGAAGTCCAATAAATTCACCTGCTTTGTTGACCACTTCGGCAATAAACAGACAGTTGCCATTCCTGCATTCCAACAAGGTAATTCTCTGCCCTCGTTTCATTAAAAGCTTGTGTTATCAGTTTAGTCTATTTTATATATATTGAAATGGTTTTATATACGCTATGGTTTTATACCGGTATGCTTTAGATGAAGAGACACCTGATCCTGTCCCTGTTAACACCTGTCCAACCCCCAAAGTAAAAGCTCAAGTAATAAAAGAAGAAGAGAAGGATGAGGAGGAGGAAAAATCTAGACATGGTAAAACAAAAACAAACAAAAAACTGCAATGCCCTATTTAAATGTCAGATATGAATTCAATTAAAGGGTCTTCTGAATTACAAACATTAGGTTTTTTAAGTTAAGCTTTTGTCTTATTTAAAAATGAAACCCTTCTGTTTAAAAGGTTATTTATTTGCTCCATCAGAGGAACAAATTGACAATTTTGTGAAAGTGTTAGCTGGAAACTGATTAAAAATTAGTTCAWATTTAAAGTATATGGATGGGAGAATATTAATATATAAAATTTATGTTAATCAAATCTAACACATGAAAGTTACAATTTTAGAATGATTTAATGATTGCAAGTAAATGTAAATGCATTTAAAATGGACACAATCATTTGTATCTCTGGTGCAGGTGTGTTCGAGCTCAGCCGCAGCCTCTATCTCTTCAGTGTGACGTATGTGATGCTGCTGGTGAAAAACATCATATATTTCTGCACCATCTTGGTCTTACTGTACAAAAGAAATGCTGCAAAAAAGGAGATGCTCAGAAGCAAGGATTGTTGATCAGTTCATCCACCAAACAGCATGGCACACCACAGCAAAAGTTTTTGAGACACATTTACCACATTCATTTTCATATTTACTTTGTAACTTGTTTGTCGTAATTACAATGATAAACCAAAGGATAAACATTTTTAAAAATGTTACTATAAATCATTCTATTTGGTTTAGTAAATCAGAAGTTTTTTCCATAACAGCTTAAATCATAATGTTTTTCTAAGGATGAAGTCTAACATTTTTATTCTACTCTGTATGTATTGCTAAGATGTTCTTGTAATAAATTACTAAAAATACCTTAAGGTTTAGTTTTTGTTTTTCAAATATTAGCCTTCAGAAATAAAAATAGTCTGTATAATTCAAAAAGAAGTAATTTTACAACGTCAATCTAGAGTATAACATTGCAACACCGTTTCTACCACTGTTCCATAGACTGTATTTGATTACACATAAAAATTTCCGTTTAAAATCAAACAGCTATGCTTTGCAATTGCATTTTAAGATGTTCTTTACTTTTAGTAGAATGATAACTGCTGTGGATGGAAAGTGTGGTCATGATGGGTTGTATGCTTTTTTTTTTTTAATACATACATGGTAGCTGAATGCGTTTACTTGAAACAAACACATGCAGCAGCTTCACCACAATTTGCTGAGCTGATAAGTTATTAGCTGTACAGGATATGTCTGTATGATTCTCTGAACCCTTACTTGTACACCCACATTTTTTTAGTTCTTATTTTACTAAAATGGTTTTAGTTTGGAAACACTGTTGATTGATTTTATAACAGTCTATAAATGTTTCCCCAAATGGATAATCAAATAACATTTAAGGGCTATATATATTTCTCTCTCTTTTCTCTTTAGAGTATAGATGGTGTTAAAGATCTGGAGCCCAGCCATTGCCACACTTCACATTAAAAAAATGAAAATAAATAAATAAATATGTATACATTACCCAAGTTTTGCAATACTAATGTTAGCATGACTTTTTAACAGCATGTTATATTATTCAATAGGCTCGCAAACACAGCTCAGATACTCATGCATACATATTAATTAGGCCATGAAATACAAAAGCAATGTTGTGAAATAGTAATGTGTGCAGAAAATAAAATATATTTCAAAATCTAGTTTAAATTTTTGATTTTTTTTATTTGTAAAATTGCTGAAATAATGTTTTGTTAAATTGAATGTGTAGACTTTGGGGTCATAAACTTCATTCCATACCTAACTCTGGGATGAAAATGGTTAGTTCTTTTCTGGTTCTAAAACTGTTATTTAAATTAAATATTAATGTTTTGTGGCAGGCGTATTTGCTGTTTATTAACTTTCAAGCTAGTTTGTGGTTCATGTTATGCTTTTTTTGCATTTGTTTGGGAGTTGGGAGAAGTTTAGAGAATCATCATATGAATTGTTTCAATAGTTGTCACAATGAAAAAATTCTGCGATACATGAAAAAGATCAAAGGAGAAAAAAATCTAATTTGGAGACCAATTATATGTGGCATTTTTATTATTACAATAAATAAGGAACGGCACATACTTTAACTGAACTGCAATTATAGCACACCGTTAGCTACTAAAATGTTCTTTAGAAAAGAGCATTAATCAGAATCACTGGGTGACTGGTAGACATGCAGTACACGCTGCTTCTCAGAGCACCATGCACATTCACACCTGGAGGTACTGTAAGTCCCCACATAGTCAGTTACACAGGACTGAACTTGGCACCTTGTAGCTGTGACCATGCTGTATGTCCAATTTGTATGGACATACTGTACATGTTCAAATACTCAAATCAGACACTGATGTCTTTTATTCATATTAACACACAGTATACAGAGGTTGGACAATGAAACTGAAACACTGGCCAATTTAGTGTTATAGGTTTCATGGATAAATTTGACCAGCCTGGTTGCCAATCTTCATTGATTGCACATTCCACCAGTAAGAACAGAGTGTGAAGGTTTAAATAGCAGTGTAATAGCACAGTTTTGCTTAAAACAACATTATGGGTGACATATCAGAGTTCAAAAGAGAACAAATTGTTGTGTCTCGCTGGCGCATCTGTGACCAGGACAGCAAGTCTTTGTGATGTATCAAGAGCCACGGTATCCAGGGTAATGTCAGCATACCACCAAGAAGGATGAACAACATCCACAGGAGTAACTGTGGACGCAAGAGGAAGCTGTCTGAAAGGGATGTCCGGGTGCTAACCCGGATTGTATGCAAAAAACATAAAACTACAGCGGCCCAACTCACAGCAGAATTCAATGTGCACCTCAACTCTCCTGTTTCCATTAAAACTGTTTGTCGGGAGCGCCATAGGTTCAATAGCCTTCTATAGCCAAACCTATTACACACAGCAAGACTGGTGACAGAGTGGTTTCATGAACATGAAAGTGAAGTTGAACATGGCCTGCATAGTCACCAGATCTAAATATTATATATAATATATATAATATAATATAGGTCTAAACCCAGGCGTTTCAGTTTCATTGGCCAACCCCCGTACATACCCAGAAAAAAAAACACACTTGGTGTCTAATATCATTTTTGGTATTTCTCAAAATCATAATTAGACTAAATCCTGTGTTATAAATGTATTATTCTGAGTAACTCTAATGTAGGCCACCATTATCATTGAATGTTTAAGAACACAAAGTTTCCTTTATTAGTGCTGAACACTCATTTAAAAGCGAGGATGCACCTGGATTCACATAGTGGTATTTTTATAAAAAAACTTCCTTTTGGTTCAACAGTTTTTGATTAGATTTGATTATACATCTGCCAAATGCCAAGAATTGTACTTTGGTTAAAATACTTTAGTAACAAACAAAATATTTTTAATGAAATTAGGTCAGAATATTGCACCGAGCTAAAAATTTATTCTTCTTCTCATCATCATCATCATCATCATCATCATTAATAACAACAACAATAATAACAATAATTTAATTTAATGTAATAATTTAAACTAAGTTGAATGACATGACAATCATAGGTTGTAATAATCATTCATTATAAGTTGCTGCTATTTATAATACTGTTCTCTTAATGCAAAGTACTGTTTACTTAATGCAAAGTTAGATTCTCTTGCCAACATTAACTGAATTTTATTGAATAATGGCTTACAATAATAGGAGAAACAATTTTAATGTAACAAATAGTGAATACAAATATACATTTTATAATATTCTATCATATTTAAAATTCTATTATTTATATTTCTATTCATTTGTATTGAAGAAAAACAATAGAATATGCCTTCAGTATTATGAACATTTTTTTTCCTCTACACAATATTTTAGATAACTAGATTTTATTACAATCAACCTATGGAGTTTATGTTATGATTAAAGCTTGCTTTTTTTTTAGATGTTTTTTTTTTTATCCCCCGTGTAATTTGTAAATATGTCATTAAAAAAATGTAGTGTGTAGAATTATGCAATACTTGTTTGTGTGTGCCTTCAGCAATTTAGCAAACAGGAGTTTGTTCATGGGCCATCATTCCATGTGGTATGTAGGCCAGATAAACGTGGTTGAGTTGGGCCAAAACTGGGCCATAATAATTTTTATATCTGGGCTACATTAGATCTGTAGGTTTTGCCAAATACCTAAAACTGACAGTAGTGCTCTTATTTGCACATGCTCACAAAGTGAACAAGTCCCATTTCTCTTTTTAAGAATAACTGCATATAAACATGACCAAAGCAGAACCTCTAGTGGAGGACCAGCAAACAGTTTTTTTTTTGAATAACAGCAAGCAACAAGGTGGATGCAACTACAGTAAAGTCAGTGACTGCAAGCACAGATAGCAAGGCTACCTTCCAAAGTAAACATGAAGATGCTCCTAATTTTGCAAGGTTTTGGCTATTTTTCTGCTATGGTCACTTTAAGCAAAAAATAAATAAAATAAATAAATAAAATAAATAAATAAAATAAATAAATAAAATAAAATAAATTAGTAGATTTGCTCTTTAGGTGGTACGGTGGTGTAGTGGTTATCACTGGTGCCTTTCAACTCCAGGCTCCGGGTTTGATTTGCATGTTTTCCCCATGCGTCAGGCTAAGATTGATTTGTCCAGTAGGTGTGTGTGTCCTGCGATAGATTGGACTCCAGGGATAAGCTCCAGGCAACCCCCCCCCTCCCCCCCGCCCCCTCGTGACCCTGTATACAAGATAAAGTAGGATAGACGAAGAGTGAGTAAGTGAGTGAGATTTCCTTTTGGGAATATAATTTATTATATAATTTATAATTTATTTATGTGTAAACATCTAAATATTTATGATGATCTCTACATTAATCCTGATCACTACTACGCTACTTGTTTGCCCACCAGTGGCACAGTTTACACACGGCATGTAAAGTAAAGCCTTTATTTTGTCACATATACATTACAGCACAATGAAATTCCTTCTTCACATATCCCTGTGTAACTGGGGTCAGATCGCAGGGTCAGCCATGGTACAGCGCCCCTGGAGCAGTTAGGATTAAGGGCCTTGCTCAAGGGCCCAACAATGGCAACCTGGCTGAGCTGGGAATCGAACCACCGATCTTCTGATCAGTAACTCAGTGCTCTGAGAGAAAGAGAGCAGTGCATTGGCCGGGAATCGAACCCAGGCCTCCCACGTGGCAGGCGAGAATTCTACCCCTGAACCACCAATGCTTAGCTAAGCATGTGCCAGTACAAGCCTAAAAAAAACACCAGACTCAAAATACATTATTATTATTATTATTATTATTATTATTATTATTATTATTATTATCACTATTATTATTACCACAAAAACCTTTATGTGTTTTGTTATATCGTAATAATAAACATAATTTATAAAGGGTTTATGTTTTGATCTATTTGATCTCAAGGTAACAACAATAACAGAACATGCGCAAATGAACTTATCTAACATTACTGTTAGCATTGGTTTATTTTCCAATAATAATAATAATAATAATAATAATAATAATAATAATAATAATAATAAGACAGGGTCAATGCTGGCTGAAAAGGTTGTCAGTCCCCTCCCCAGGAAATGACATCATTACTTTACACATGATAGTTCTAAAAGTTCTAAACTAACATTACTGCAAAAAAAAAGTGCAACAAAGAGTGCTAAACTGGGAGCTTATTTTATTGGACAACCAAATGAAAATGTTTATAGCCACATTTGCTGTTCTCTTCTCTTTGTCCTTAGGTAAGTAGCAACTAAGTGAAAAAAATATTTAAAAAAAGGTGACTAAAAGGGTAAAAAAAAAAGATGAACAGATAAACAAAATACTGAAATTGCTGTTTTAATGCTTATTACAGAAGCTGTTCTGGGAGTGACACTTAAACAAAAAGATTTCTCCATAACAAAAGGGAAGGGTAAAACTGCRCACATMACCTGCGAAGTTACCGGATTATCCACAGACTATGTCCACTGGTACCAAAAAAAAGATGGAGAAGAAGCTCTCAAACGGATCCTTTATGTCAAACAAAATAGCCCACTTGTTCCTGATAATACCCATAGTGAAGCAGGGGATTTCAAAGTGAGATTACAGGGTAATAATTATGATCTGAAGATAGAAGTACTGAAAGAAAGTCATTCAGGGGTTTATTACTGCGCCAGCTGGGAAAGCACCCACAGTGACAGTAAATATTCACAGAATGTACAGAAACCCTGATGTAACACAACCACAAAAGAAAAACTTTATAGCAGTCTGTTAATAACATATTTTCTAACACTGATAACATTATCCCCAAATATATGTAAGCTACAGTACATAGCCTATCTAAGCACAAAGCGCTAGCAAGCGGCTCTACTTTACTGTGTTAATATACAACATGCACAAGGAAAGAGCACCATGACATTTGTGTAATTATAATCTATATGATTAACGAATGCATTTTCATTACAGTACAAATATGGCCATTACTTTAGAGACAATGTTTTTATAACCCATGTATGTGATTGTGATGTACACTCATAAGTCAAGCATATGGTTGTTAAAAAGAAAATAAAAAAGTACTGATATAATAAAGAGAATATTGCCTGAATAGCATGTTCAATATCTGACAGAGACACAATGCAGCCTAGGTTTGTATTTAGACCTCAAATGAACAAGACAGAGGTGACTGTGGCAAGGAGAAACTAAAAACGAATCTCTAAGAGGAACTCAAGAGGGCACCGATCCTCTACTGGGTGACACTGGATAATGTTAATGATCATAAATKACACTTTCAGAACTGCATAGAATAAAAGGATGTACAGTACAGTGTATCACAAAAAGTACAGTATATCTTCTTAAAGGACAATACTATAAAAATGTAACTTGGATATATTTTAGAGTAGTCAATGTGCAGCTTGTACAACAGTATAGATTTACTGTCCTCTGAAAATAATAACATATAGCCATTATTGTCAAAATAGCTGACAACAAAAGTGAGTACACCCTAAGCTGTACATCTTTAACCATGCAAAGTCACATGTCCTGTTCATGTCTATTCAACTTGATAGAACCCATACAAATTTTGTGTATCTTATATTAGAGCATTTAAAATTTGGTGATTTGTGTACAATTCACTCAATCTGATCACTGGATGATCAACATGGCACCTCATTGCAAATAACTCTCACAGGATTTGAGAAATAGTATTGTTATTCTGCACAAAGATTGGTTAGGCTACAAGAAGATCAGTAACCCCCTGAAACTGAGTTACAGTGCAGTGTCCAGGGTCATACAGACAGGTTCTAGTCCTTGTGCTGTGTGTCAGGTGCAGATGCTGACTTTAAAAAACAGACGCACAAGTGCTGCCAGCATTGCTTCAGAGGTTGCAGAAGTGGGAGGTCAGCTTGTCAGTGCTCAGATCATATGCTGCACATTGCCACAAGTTAGTTTGCATGGCCGTCATCCCAGAAGGAAACTTCTTCTGAAGCTGGCTCACAAAAAAGCCCACAAACAGTTTGCTGAAGACAACCCGGTCCAAGAGCATGAATTATTGGATCCATGTCCTGTAGTCTGATGCGACTAAGATAAACGTGTTTGGGTCAGATAGTGTCCATTATGTGTCACCAGTATATACTCCTGCCTACAATTAAGCTTGGTGGTGGTAGCATCATGGTTTGGGGCTGCATGAATGCTGCTGGTACTGGAGAGCTGTGGGTCATTGAGGAAAACATGGATTCCAGCATGTACTGTGACATTCTGAAGCAGAACATGATGCTCTCTCTTAAAAAAAAAACTGGGCCAAAGGCAGTTTTCCAAAATGATAATGACCCCAAACACACCACCAAGATGACAACTGCATTGCTGGGGAAGCTGAAGACAAAGGTGATGAAGTGGCCTAGTATGTCTCCAGACCTGACCCCTATCGAGCACCTGTGGGGCAAAGGTGTGCGAAGTGCCAGGTGTCTAACATTCAGCAGCTCCGTGATATCATTATGGTGGAGTGGAAGATGCTCCCACATATTTGTATTGTCCTACCCAGCTGACAAACACATGAACATGATGAATAGGACATGTGACTTTGCATGGTTAAACTATGTACGGCTGTTATCACTTATGGTGTACTCACTTTTTTTGCCAGCTATTTTGACAATAATGCGTGTATGTTGAGTCATTTTCAGAGGACAGTACATCTATATTGTTATACAAGCTGCACATTGACTACTCTAAAATATATCCAAGTTTCATCCCTATAGTATTCTCCTTTGAGAAGATATACTAAAATGTTTGCTTAGACGGATGTACTCACTTTTGTGAGATACTGTATACCTAAAAGGATACTCATTGATAATTATGATTACACTGAAATAACTAATTGACTAATGAGCAATATTTAGTATTTACCTATACCCCCCCCACACACACACACAGTACCAGTCCGAAGTTTAAAAACACCTTCTCATTCCAGGTTTTTTTTTTTTTTTGGTGATATTTGTGCTATGTGTAGTATTTTCCACATTCTACAACAGTACTGGAGATTTCAAAACTATGCCATACTGCATTAGGTAATTAAGTAAGAAAAACAGTCAGTTGTTATTTTAAGACGATAAGGTCAACTATCCTGGAATAATTCTTGCAGGAACAGTATTGTCAAGTGCATTTTCAAAGCCCATCAATCACTGTAATGAAACTGGCGCTCATGAAGGCCATCCCAGGAAAGCAAGACTAAAACTTACCTCTGCTGCAGAGAAATCCGCTTGCTGGATGCCTTTAGCATTGTTTTACAATGTAGAAAAAAACCCCAGGAATTAGAAAGGGGAAAACTTTTGACCGGTAGTATTAATATAATTGTATTTAATATGTTTAACATAAACCTGACATGATTTATTTATGTAGATTTTAAATGTATATATTTTGCTTAAGTGAAAATTTTRCCTTACTGTATATTACCTGCCTGACTAGAAAAAAACTTACATGCAACGCTAAAATGAGCAATACTGTAGTACTTTTAGAAGTAAAATATTCCACCTTTTTAAATATTGGTACTAAAATTTTATGTACTCTGTTCAATAATAATAAAAAAAAACATGTAGCTTTAAATAAGACAATACACCAAGTCTTGCTCAATGCTGACTAACACTGTGGCTAATCCCCACCCCAGGAAATGACATCATTGTTTTACACATGATAGACTCATGAAATCTACTAGAATAAAAAATAAGTGAAACAAAGTATGCACAGCTAAAAGCATTATTTTACCTCTGAATCAAGATGTATCTAGCAATATATGCTGTTGTGTCCTGCATGGTCATGGGTAAGTATTCCATTACAGTAATAGAACTTTGAAAATTACAGAAGGAAAAASCAACACCACTAGCAACAGAACTTTATAATTAATGTTGATTACAGAAGCTGTCCAGGGAGTGATGCTGGAGCAAAGAGATCTCTCCATGACAAAAGAAAGGGGTAAAAGTGTATACATCAGCTGCAAAGTGACCGGATTGAACACAGATTATGTCCACTGGTACCAAAAGAAAGATGACAGTGAAGATCTCACACGGATCATATATGAAAAAAAAAATAACGCAAATCCCTTAGAAATTGGGGACTTCAAAGTGAGGATACAATCTGATAATTATGATCTAAGGATAAAAAAACTGGAGGCAAGTCACTCAGGGGTTTATTACTGCGCCAGCTGGGAGAGAGGCTCCACAGTGACAGTAAATATTCACAGTGTGTACAGAAACCCTGATGCTACACAACCACAACCAAACCTGTCCAGGAATTCCTTACCTACATTTATTCAAACACTAATAGCGCTCTACTGTCACCAAACATTTATAAAAGAGTTAAAACTGAGGTAATTTCCTCCTGTTTCTAGAACTATTACAAATACATTGTCTTGTAATAACTTGTATTGCTTTGGTAACTGTTTTTTTTCCAACTATGAGAACATAATGCATACACATACAAGTTTGGGGTAACCCGGGCTGATACGCTGGGCAATCCCCACCCCAGGAAATGACATCATTACTTACATGTAATACATAAAAAAACTCATGTTTTAAATTTCACACATAAGTTGGTGACAATAACATCTCAAAATGTTTATAATTACATTAGTTCTCTTCTCATTGATTACTGGTAAGTATCAGATCACTGCAATAAAAGCATACAAAAAAAGAAAAAGTAGAAAACAAAATATTGGAAATATTGTTTTTGTTTTTTAAATGATGATTACAGAAGCTGTTCTGGGAGTGACACTGGAGCAAAATGATCTCTCCATGACTAAAGAGAAGGGAAAAACTATGAACATCATCTGCAAAGTTAAAGGATTATCCACAGATTATGTCCACTGGTACCATAAGAAAGATGGTGAAGAAGCTCTCAAACGGATCCTTTATGTCAAAAGAGGCAGCCAACCTGTTCCTGATAATAACTATCCTGGAGCAGATCAGTTTAAAGTGAGGATACAGGGTGATAATTATGATCTGAAGATACAACAGCTTGAGGAAAGTCATTCAGGGGTTTATTACTGCGCCAGTTGGGAGTACACCCACAGTGACAGTAAATATTCACAGTATGTACAGAAACCCTGATGTGACACAACCACAAAAGAAAAACTCTACAGCAGGCTTTTAATTGCATATTTTCTRACAATGAAAACACTGATGATACTATCACCAAACACATGTAAGCTACAGTACATAGCCTATCTAAGCACAAAGTGCTAGGAATGTAGAATAACAAATGACAGCTCTACTACTGTGTTAATATACAACATGCACAAGGACAGAACTCCATAACATTGGTTTAGTTATTATCTATATGATTGAAGAATACATTTTTATAACAGTACATATACTGTATGGTAATTACTTTAGAAACAATGTTTTTTTATATCCAACTGTATGTACTGTATGTGATTGTGATGTACACTCCGAAATCAAGCATATGGTTGTTAAAAGGAAAATAAAAAAGTAATGATGTAATAAAGAGCATTTTGCATGAACAGCACTTTTAATATCTAAAAGGGACATGAAGATTAGGTWTGTATTTAGATTTATAATTGGCAAAACATAGGTGACTGTGGCAAGGAGAAACTGAAGAAGAATCTCTAAGAGGAACTGAAGAGGGCACTGATCCTCTACTAGGTGACACTGGATAATGATAATGAATTCTTTAAAAAAWWTWTTTTTWWAAATAAATTACCCTTTCAGAACTGTATACAATACATTCAGGTAGAAATGTGATAAAGGATATTAAGTATGATGATTGTGATTACACTAAAATAACTAAGGGACTAATGGGCAATAATTAGCATTTACATATTGTCCAYATTATTGAAATGTCCATACTTACAAATATGGCATTTACTTACGTCATTTACTTGGTCAGGTTGCCAGCTCGACTCCTTACGGGCAGTTTGGGAACACCAATCAGCCTAACTTGCATGTCTTTGGACTGTGAAAGGAGACTGAAGTACCTGGAGGAATTTTTTGACTGGTGGTATATAGACTCCYGCTTAAAAGTTTGGGATCACTTGCAAATTGTTTTGTTTTCCAAAGAAAAAGGATTTTCATGCAGTTGTATGCATCTATGCCTATGCCTATGGTCTGCCATTTGACGCAAAAAGTGTTTTTATTTTTTTGATGAAGGCAAAGTTTGAAGAACAGGTCCATCATTTCCATTAAAATCATTATTTCCAACTCTGACAATGTCAGCCTGTTTTGTTATTTTGCTATATTTTCTATTCAGACTAATTTTGTGCGTTTTTCCTTGATCCCCAAGTGAYTATCACCCTTGATATTTCATTTAGCCATCAGTGAATCCGTCCCTTCAACCAGAGCTTACAATATGCTGTGGCTATCCAGCTTGCTTTTTTGTAGACTCTCAGCTGTTTTATGATCCTGCATTGGATCTTAAACAGATAGCACCTGGATGTAGGCAACCTTTGGAAAAGATGTGTTTACTTGTGGCATTAGGAAAAATAAATAAATAAATAATAAAATAATAATAATAAAAAGACAGGTTTAAAGACATAGTGTTAGRAACCTCCACTAGAGGTCACTGTTCATGTCTGTCTGTAATTTTTGTTGGTCGACTCAGTTTCCCAGAAGGCACCTCAGTCAGGTGATGAGTGCTCACCTGAAC